>ML780388.1:374150-440750 GCA_009831015.1 Picea engelmannii
TTTGCCAACCATTCGAACTCCAACTCATCCTTCTAGAAGATTCCTTCTAGAAGGATCGAGAACTCATCCGTTTTCTCCCTTAAGAAACATTTCCGCACCCTGACCATTAACACAGTGCGGAAAGTCCGCAGTCAGACTGAATGAAACCTGCGGAAACAAAGTACTTCCGCAAGACAATATATGTGCAGCCTGCGTACTATCTTCAAAAGTGTAATTTTGAGAAGCTGATAAGTGTAACTTTCTTCATGAAAATGATCTTAATGAAGAGTCAGATCTTCTATCACCATGTCATTATTATGTCATCATCTCGATAACCAAAAATGTGGATAACACTTGGGAAGGAGAAAATCATCCACACTGATCATAAGCCACTGTAGTTCATGCAGACACAAGAGAAATTTCAAAATGATCACCATCAAAAGTGGTCCACATACTTGCAACAATTCCACCTCAACATCAAGTATAAAACATGAAGAACCAATTGCATCGTTGGTTGCCTTAGCAGACCGTTAGTCGTGGGTCTCACCACGGTGCTAGACTCCTGCGGCCATGATACCTATGGATGGCCCCAACTCTATGAGACAGACCTGGACTTCGCCACCACCTGCCAAATGTTGGGTGCAAATGCAGTTGTCGATAATTTCCATCTTCAGGATGGATTGTTGTATCGTCTTGGCCATATATGTGTTCCATCAAGTAAGAAAGCGAAGATGATCTAGAAATCCCACTATAGTCGGGTGGCAGGACACTTCGGTGTCGAAAATATAGTGGTGATGCTACAAAAACATTTCTACTGGATGAAACTTTGACAGGAGGTTAGCAAGTATATCAGGTCTTGCACTTCCTTTGTTATTTTCAAACTGGCCACTAAAAAACATGGCCTGTACACCCCTCTTCCTACTCCTGACAGGCCATGGGAATCCATCTCAATAGACTACATGTCGGGCCTCCCATCCACCAAGCAGGGAAATGATTGCATTTTTGTGGTTGTTGATCTCTTTTCTAATATGGCGATTCTGGTTTCCTGCAAGAAGAACATCACAGTAGAGGCCACTACCAAGCTCTTATTTGAACGAGTCTGGGTACATTTTGGAATCCCACAAACCATTGTCTCAGATCAGTACAGTCTATTTCTCAACACATTCTGGTCGAGCCTCTAGTCACTACTAGACACCAAGCTCACCAAATCCACGACCCTCCACCCCCAGAAAGATGGCCAAACTGAGGTCGTCAATCGAATGATTGTGCATATCCTTCGCATGTATATTCAAAGAAACTTCGCACATGGGATGAGATCCTTCCCTATGTCCAACACAGCTACAACCGAGCCCTGCATATCTCAACCGACCACAACCCCTTTCAGGTGGGGTTGGGATTCTAACCATTGGGTCCCATAGATGTTGCACTTCCCCTTGCGGTCACCTCGACCGACTCATATCCTACTCCAACTGAAGCTGACAAAGCCTCTTGATTCATTGAGTGGATCCAACACATCCACCAACTAGTTTAGGATATCCTACAGAAGTCCAATGACAAGTACAAGCAGCGCCATGATCAACATCGGGTGCCACATAAGTTTCAAGTGGGCGACAAAGTTTGGTTGCACTTGCAGAAAGATCGCCTTACAAGAACCCATCGGAAGCTTCTCCCATTCTGTTATGGGTCTTATGCCATCACCAAGGCTATGGGGGATAATTCTTTTGAGATCAACATTCCTCCTTTCCTTGGCCTGTACCCAGTGTTCAACGCGGATCTCCTTCGCCCTTATTTCCCACCATTATTGGACACCTCAGACGTAGTAGAGCAGCTGATACCAATAGAGCTCAACCCCAACTGCATACAATAGGAATCCAATGATCATATTGTGGAAATAAATATCAAGGGCACTCGACAACAAAGTATCTAGCTTTGTCGAGTCGTCAAAGCAGGGCAGCTCCTGCACCAAGGCAAGTAGCTCACCCGGGGCCAAATTCAACAGAAATTTCCTAATCTGATGGGGGAAATCAATGTAATGGAGAACATTTCTTCCTAAGGAGGGAGGATTGATCTAGGTGGATATCAGTGGCCAACCACCTCTTCCAACTGGCTCAAAACATTTTTCTGACAATTTTGGCAATATACTATTTTTAGCAGTTTTAACTTCCGGGACCATTTTGAGGGCCTAAATGAAGGTTTTTCGGGATCAAGATTCTCATTGATATTCAAAGGCACTATTGAGCCCCAAAAATGAATCTCCTCTATGATACCTTTCCAATGGTCTATCACACACCTAAAATGAATATCATATGCAAAAGTTATGACCCCGGAAAGTTGATGTACTATCTTACCCAAACGAGGCCCACATGACTTTTGGCACTTCATCTCCTGGGGTTAGGTTTTTGGATGTCTAGGGTTTTTGGCATTCCTGTTTATTGTAAAAATTCCTTCAGAGCCTCATTGTAATCATCTTATTGTGAATGAGCACAACCGTCACATCTCTTCTCAGAGATAAGCTGCCACCATTCCAACAAGCTTGTTTCCGCTGTATTTTACAGTTTCAACTTATTTCCTTATTGAATAAAAAACCAATTTTACTGTATCTCTATTATTTTGAGTGAAGAACCTGTTAATAATCTATAGTCATTTTGTTCTTCTCATAAAATCTGGATCAATGGTATCAGAGCGGTTTGCTCCTTGTTATCTTAATGCATGTCCCCAATGAGGTTGGAGTACAAAGAGTTGGGTCTCGAGCTTGTTTCTCTTGAGGAAAAAATCTCTCACACACCCAAGCAACCGCTCATCGCAGGAGAAAAGAAAGATGATGGGATAGGAGATCCTTTCAAACTATTGATTGAGGAATCCCTCATGCAAAAAAGGAATGAGATGATGGATAGTTTCGTGCAAATCCTTCGACGACTCCCAACATGTGACACATATTCTTCAAGCAAAGGCGCCACCCCCTTCAAGGTACAAATAAACTTCGATATTCCTATATTTGAAGGTCAGATAGACACAGATGTTGTAGAAAAGTGGTTGAATCTACTAGAATGGTATTTTTCTATCCATAACTTTTCAAATAGAGAAAATATTACTTTTGCGCTCCTCAAAGCCGTTCCTCGTGTCAAATATTGGTGGTAAACTTTCTATGAGCAAAAAGAAGCAGAGGAACCCTCATTATTTACAGTCGCGACCACCTGGGATTCTGATCCAGATTTTATGTGCAGAATGAAATGAATACAGATTATTAACATATTCTTAGCAAAAAAGAACAGAGATACAGTAAAACTGGTTTTCTATTCAATAATGAAATAAGCTGAAACTGTGAAATGCAACGGAAACAAGCTTGCTGGAATGGTGGTGGCTTATCTCTGAGAAGAGATGTGATGGCTACGCTCATTCGCAAGAATAACATTACAATGACGCTCTAAAGGAATTTTTACAATAAACAAGAATTCCAAAAACCCTATACATCCAAAAACCTAACCCTAGGAGATGAAGCGCCAAAAGTCATGTGGGCCCCGTTTGGGTAAGTTAGTACATCAACTTCCCGGGGTCGTAATTTTTGCATACGATCTTCGTTTTAGGCGTGTGATAGCCCATTGGAAAGGTATCATTGAGGGTATTCATTTTAGGGGATCAATCATGCCTTAGGCTATCATTAAGGATCTAGATCCCGAAAAACCTTCATTTATGCCCTCAAAATGGCCCTGGAAGTTAAAACTGCTAAAAATAGTAAATTGCCAAAATTGTCAGAAACATGTCTTGAGCCAGTTGGAAAAGGTGGGTGGCCACCGATATCCATTTGGATCAATCCTCTCTCCTTAGGAAGCAATGGTCTCCATTGCGTTGAGGTCTCCCATTAGATGAGGAAATTTATGCTAAATTTGGCCCCTGGTGAGCCACTTGCCTTGGTGTAGGAGCTGCCCTGCTTTGATGACTCGATAAAGTTGGATCCTTTGTTGTCAAGTTCCCTTAATCTGTGTATAAACAATCTAATCATTAGATGCATGTTGTATGCAGTCGGGGTTGATATATGTTGGTGTCAGTTGTTCTGCTACTTCTGAGGTGTCCAATAATGGTGGGAAATAAAGGCGAAGAAGATCCACGTTGAACACTGGGTGCAGGCCAAGGAAAGGAGGAATGTCGAGCTCAAAAGAATTATCCCCCATGACCTTGTTGATAGTTTATGGCCCATAACGGAGTGCGCAAAGATTCCTATGGGGTCCTGTAAGGCGTTCTTTCTGCAAGTGAAATCAAACTTTGTCGCCCACCTGGAACTTATGTGGTACCTGATGTTGATCATGGCGTTATTTGTACTTGTCATTGGACTTCTGTAGGATATCTTGAACCTGTTGGCAGATGTGCTGGATCCGCTCAATGAACTAGGTGGCTTTGTCAACTTCAATTGGAGCAGGAGATGAGTTGGTCGAGGTGACTGTAAGGGGAAGTGCAACATCTATGGGACCCAATGGTTGGAATCCCAACCCCACCTGAAAGGGGTTGTGGTCAGTTGAGCTATGCAGGTCTCGATTGTAGCTATGTTGGACATAGGGAAGGCCCTCATCCCATGTGCAAGGGTGCTTTGAATAATACATGCGAAGGATATGCACAATCATTCGATTTACAACCTTGTTTTGGCGATTTGTCTGGGGGTGGAAGGCCGTGGATTTGGTGAGCTTGGTGTCCAGCAATGACCAGACGCTCGACCAAAATGTGCTGAGAAATCTACTATCCTGATCTAAGACAATGGTTTTTGGGATTCCAAAATCTACCCAGACTCGTTCAAAGAAGAGCTTGGTAGTGGCCTCTGTTGTGATGCTCTTCTTGCAGGAAACCAGAATCACCATCTTAGAAAAGCGATCAACAACCACAAAAACACAGTCATTTCCCCGCTTGGTGGATGGGAGGCTCGACATGTAATCCATTGAGATGGATTCCCATGGCCTGTCAGGAGTAGGAATAGGGATGTACATGCCCTATTTCTCAGTGGTCGGTTTGGCAATAGCGCAGGCAGTGCAGGACCTGATATACTTGTTGACCTCCTGTTGAAGTTTCATCCAGTAGAAATGTTTATGTAGCATCACCACTGTCTTTTCGACGCCAAAGTTTCCTGCCACCCGACTGTAGTGGGCTTCCGAGATCAGCTTCACTCACTCACTTGATGGAACACAGATATGGACCAGACGACACAACAACCCATCCTGAAGATGGAAATTATCAACAACTATGTTTAAACCCAACATTTGGTAGGTGGTGGTGAAGTCAAGGTCTGTCTCATAGAGTTGGGGCCATCCAAATGTCTCATGGCCGCAAGAGTCTAGCACCGTGGTGAGTGTCGCAACTGGCAGTCTGCTAAGGCAATCAATGAAACGATTGGTGCTTCCTATTTTATACTTGATGTTGAGGTGGAATTGCTGCAAATATGTGGACCATTTTTTATGGCGGTCATTCTACAATTTTCCTTGTGTCTGCATGAACTGCAGTGGCTTATGATTAGTGTGGATGACTATCTCCTTCCCAAGAATGTAATGTCTCCACTGGCTGCAAGCTTGCACAATGGAGTACATTTCTTTGTCATAAGTAGGGTACTTACAAACAGTATCTGACAGTGTCTCACTATGATAGGCCACAGGGTGGCTGTGTTGAGTAAGAACGGTGCCCACAGCATAGTCTGAAGCATCTGTCTCAATATCAAAGGGATGTTGTTGGTCTGGTAGTGAAAGTACTAGGGATAAGCACAAGCACCGCTTCAGATTATCGAACGCTTGTTGTTGGGACTGGCCCCACACAATTGTTTCCTTACCACCACCCCTGTTTATTTGGCTAAGGACCCATGCAATCTGGAAGAATCCCAACATGAATCTGCGATAGAAATTGGCAAGGCCCAAGAAGCTTCAGAGCTCAGTGAGAGTTGTTGGGGATGGACAGTCACGGATGACCTGGATCTTGGCTGGATCCACATGTACGCCATGATGATCAATGATGTATCCCAGGTAATGGACCCTATCCATGCTGAAGGAGCATTTTTCCAAGTTGGCATATAGCTTGTGTTGTCGCAGGATGTGCAGAACCTGATGAATATGCTGCAAGTGTTCGACCCAAGTCTTGTTGTAAATTAGAATGTCATCCAGATACACCACTACAAAAGTATTAGTGAATGGTCACAGGATATCGTCCATCATCCTCATGAAAGTGGCTGGAGAATTTGTCAAACCAAAGGGCATGAACAACCATTCAAAAAGGCATTCTTTTGACTTGAAGGCGGTCTTCCATAAATCTATCTGTTCTATCGGGACCTAGTGGTAGCCAGACCTCAGATCAATCTTACTGAAGTATTTGGCCCCCGTGAGTTGATCAGGGAGGTCGTTGATTCAGGGAATCGGGTACCGGTTTCTGACTGTGATTTTATTCAGAGCCCGGTAATCAATACAGAGTCACCAGGTTCCATCTTTGTTCTGTACCAACACGATTGGGCTCCCGTAAGGAGATGAGATAGGGTGAATGTGCCACTTGTAGAGCATTTCTTGGATCTGTCGCTTGATCTCCTCATTCTCTAATAAAGAGAGACGATAGACTGGCCCATTGGGAAGCGGTGCGTTAGGGGTTAGATCGATGGGGTGCTTGACCTGGCAGTGGTGAGGTACCTCTGTAGGTGAGGAGAAGATGTCTGAGTATTCTTCCACGACCTTATCTACTTGCTTCTGCTGTGTGGAGAGGTTGGCCACAAAGACACTGGATGTGGTTGTGATCTTTCTCTTATTCTGAGAGCAAATCATGAAGAGGACAAACTTCCCCATATGAGAGATGACCTTCCTACATTGCTTAGAAGAGATCAAGGAAATAACACTAGGTGGGACTGCCTCGGGTATCCTATACAATTTCCTGTTCAAAGTAATAATAACACTATGAGGCCTAGACTCATATACAACATGATGTTTCCATAAATAAGGTTGGCCAAAAATAACATCACAAACTTCGAGAGGAGAAACATCACACAATACCTCATCTTTGAAGGGCTTGATGCCATACAACATTTGGCTGACGCAGAGATCGCTTCCTTGGCAGAGCCATCCAATGGTGTAGGGTTGTGGGTGTGGCGTTGTTGGCAGGTCCAGCCACTTGATGAACTCTGCTGAGATGAGGTTCTTTTGGCTATCGTTATCAACAATGAAGTGCAGTGGGGTGCCTTTTACCCACATCTGTGAATGGAAGAGGCACTCTCCTTCTTCTGGCTCGTCTGGTTCACCAAGTTGGAGCTTGGTGGTAGCAACGGTGGCACTAGGTTCCACATAAATGATATGTCTTCCCCTTTCTGGTTCTAGCTCAGAGTTAGAATCCGCATCTGATTCAGAGGCTTTCACTTTGTCCACTAGAGACTATTTCGAGCAACAGTCAGCAGTGTTATGCCAAGGACTCTTATGGAAGTCACACCACTTCTCGGTATCTTTATTTGTCTTTCTGGTGTCCTTCTTTTCTTGCGGCTTGGACTGGTAGTCCCGATACTGTCCATCTTTTCTCTGTCCTTTTTTCTATGGGTTAGGGCCACCCTTTCCTGGATTTTGTTGTGAGGGGTTCCCAGGCCCAAATTGTCGCATCTTTTGTTTGAGCTTCTGCTCGATTTTGACAGCATATCGGTAGGCCGCGCCCAAGGATGAGATGTCCAAAAATTCCATTTTGGTATGGATGTATCTATGCAGAGCACCGTGACACTTGAGCACCAGATGTCGCTCTGAATCTTTGATACCCAGCTTGGTGCACAAGCTATGGAAGATATTTGTGAAATCTGGCACTGCTTGGTCTCTTTCTTACCGCAGTGTGGTCCATTTGGTATACAGGTCATCGTAACTTCTGATAGGGTAGTATTGTTTCTTAATAGCATCCTTGAAGGATTCCTAGGTGGCCGTGACTGAAAATAATGAGGTTTCCTTTGTTTCCTGTTGCTCACAGAAGGTTTCCCACCAATCTTTGACACGGGGAAGTTATGGACAGAAAAATACCCTTCTAGCAGATTCAACCACTTGTCTACAACATCTGCTTCTATCCGAACTTCAAATATAGGAATATCGAAGTTTATTTCTACCTTGAAGGGGGTGGCACCTCTATTCGAAGAAGATGTGTTGCCTGTTGGTAGCCGCCGAAGGATTTGCACGAAACTATCCATCATCCTGTTCCTCTGTTGCGTGAGGGATTCCTCAATCAACAGTTTGAAAGGATCTCATGTCCCATCATATTTATTTTCTCCTGCCATGAGAGGTTGTTTGGGCATGCGAGAGCTTGTGTCCTCAAGAGAAACAAGCTCAAGACCCAACTCTTTGTACTCTGACCTCGTTGGGGACATGCATTAAGACGACAAGGAGCAGACCGCTCTGATACCACTGATCCAAATTTTATGAGCAGAACGAAATGAATAAAGATTATTAACATATTCTTAGCACAAAATAACAGAGATACAATAAAACTGGTTTTCTATTCAATAATGAAATAAGATGAAACTGTAAAATGCAGCGGAAACAAGCTTGTTGGAATGGTGGCAACTTATCTCTGAGAAGAGATGTGACGGTTGCGCTCATTCGTAAGCAGAACATTACAATGAGGATCTAAAGGAATTTTTACAATAAACAAGAATTCCAAAAACCCTAGACATCTAAAAACCTAACCCTAGGAGATGAAGCGCCAAAAGTCATGTGGGCCCCATTTGGGTAAGTTAGTACATCAACTTCCCGAAGTCGTAACTTTTGCATACGATCTTCGTTTTAGGAGTACGATAGCCCGTTGGAAAGGTATCATCGAGGGGATTCATTTTGGGGGCTCAATCATGCCTTCAAATATAGTTGAGGATCTCGATCCTGAAAAACCTTCATTTAGGCCCTCAAAATGGCCCCAGAAGTTAAAACTGCTAAAAATAGTAAATTATCAAAATTGTCAGAAAACTGTCTTGAGCCAGTTGGAAAAGGTGGGTGGCCACCGATATCCATCTGAATTAGATTCCTTCTGGGATAATATTAAGGAACAATACTACCCTGTCAGAAGTTATGACGACTTGTATACCAAATGGACCACACTGCGGCAAGAAAGAGACCAAGCAGTGCCAGATTTCACGAATATCTTTCATACCTTGTGCGCCAAGCTGGGTATCAATGATTCATAGAGACATATGGTGCTCAAGTATCATGGATCTCTGCATAGATACATCCATACCGAAATGGAATTTTTGGACATCTCATCCTTGGGCGCGAGCTACAGATATGTCATCAAAATCAAGCAAAATCTCAAACAAAAGACGCCACAATTTGCGCCGGGGAACCCCTCACAAAAAAAGCCAGGAAAGGGAAGCCAAAACCCATAGAAAAAAGGGCAGAGAAAAGATGAAAAGTATCAGGACAACCAGTCCAAGCCACAAGCAAAGAAGGACACTGGAAAGACAAAGAAAGATACTGAGAAGTAGTGCGACTTCCATAAGAGCCCTTGGCATAACACTGCTGACTGCTGCTCAAAGAAGTCGTTGGTGGCCAAAGTGAAAGCCTCTGACTCATATGTGGGTTCAGACTCTGAGCCAAAACTAGAAAGGGGAATATAGATCATTGATGCGGAACCCAGTGCCATCGTTGCTACCACCAAGCTCCAACCTGGTGAACCAGATGAGCCAGAAGAAGGAGAATGCCTCTTCCATTCATAGATGTGGGTAAAGGCACCCCACTACACTTCATCGTGGATAGTGGTAGCTAGAAGAACCTCATCTCAGTAGATGTTTTCAAGTGGTTGGCTCTGTCTACAACACCGTACCCACAACCCTACACCATTGGATGGCTCCGCCAAGGAAGCGATCTCTATGTCAACCAATAATGTCGATTGTCGTACAACATCAAGCTCTTCAAAGACGAGGTATTGTGTGATGTTTCCCCTCTCAAAGTTTGTGATGTTCTTTTGGGCCAACCTTATTTATGGAAGTGTCATGTTGTATATGAGTCTAGGCCTCGTAGTGTTATTATTACATTGAACCGAAAATTTTAAGGGGATACCCGAGGCAGTCCCACCTAGTGCTATTTTCTTGATCTCTGCTAAGAAATGTAGGAAGGTCATCTCTCAGACGGGGAAGTTTGTCTTCTTCATGATTCACCCTCAGAATAATTGAAAGATAACAGCCACATCCAGTGTCTCTACGGACGACCTCTCCACACAATAGAAGCAAGTAGATAAGGTCATGGAATAATACTCATATATCTTCTCCTCACCTACCGAGGTACCTCTACAATGTCAGGTCAAGCACCCCATTGATCTGACCCCTGGTGCATCGCTGCCCAATGGGCCATTCTATCACCACTCTCTGTTAGAGAATGAGGAGATCAAGTGACAGATCCAAAAACTACTCCACAAGGGGCACATCTATCCCAGCTCTTCACCTTGCGGGATCCCAATCATGCTGGTACAAAAGAAAGATGGAACCTGGTGACTCTACATTGATTATTGGGCTCTGAATAAAATCACAGTCAGAAACCGGTACGATTCATCAAATCAACGGCCTCCTTGATCAACTCACGGGTGAAAAATACTTCAGTAAGATTGATCTGAAGTCTAGCTACCACCAGATCCTGATAGAACAGACAGATGTATGGAAAACCACCTTCAAGTAAAAGGAAGGCCTTTTTGAAAGGTTGGTCATGCCCTTTAGTTTGAAAAATGATCCAGCCACTTTCATGAGGATGATGGACGATATCCTGTGACCCTTCACCAATAATTTTGTAGTGGTGTATCTGGATGACATTCTCATTTACAACAAGACTTGGGCCGAACACTTGCAGCATATTCAATAAGTTCTACACACCCTACGGCAACACAAGCTATATGCCAACTTGGAAAAATGCTACTTCGGCATGGACAGGGTCCATTACCTGGGCTACATAATTGATCAGCATGGCGTACATGTGGATCAAAACAAGATCCAAGTTATCTGTGACTGTCCAACCCCAACCACACTCACTCATCTTCGGAGCTTCTTAGGCCTTGCCAATTTCTACCGCAGGTTTGTGTTGGGATTCTCCCATATTGCATGGTCCCTTAGCCAAATAACCAGGGGTGATGGTAAGGAGAAATTTGTGTGGGGACAGTCCCAAAAACAAGCATTTGACGATTTGAAGAAGTGCTTATGCTCATCCCCAATGCCACCAATGACCTCTCATCACAGGAGAAAATAAAGATGATGGGATAGGAGATCCTTGCAAGCTATTGATTGAGGAATCCCTCACGCAACAAAGGAAAGAGATGATGGAAAGTTTCACGCAAATCCTTCGATGACTCCCAACAGGCGATGCATCTTATTTGAGCAGAGGTGCCACCCCCTTCAAGGTACAAATAAACTTCGATATTCCTATATTTGAAGGTCATATATAGGCAGATGTTGTAGACAAGTGGTTGAATCTACTAGAAGGTTATTTTTCTATCCATAACTTTTCGAATAGAGAAAAGATTACTTTTGCACTCCTCAAATCCATTTCCCATGTCAAATATTGGTGGGAAACTTTCTGTGAGCAAAAGGAAATAGAGGAACCCTCATTATTTACAGTCACGACCACCTGGGATTCCTTCAAGGATGCTATTAAGGAACAATACTACCCTGTCGGAAGTTATGATGAATTGTATACCAAATGGACCGCACTGTGACAAGAAAGAGACTAAGTAGTGCTAGATTTCACAAATATATTTCATACCTTGCACACCAAGCTGGGTATCAAAGATTCAAAGCAACATATGGTTCTCAAGTATCGCAACGCTCGGCATAGATACATCCAGACTGAAATGGAATTTTTGGACATCTCATCTTTGGGCGTGGCCTACCAATATGCCGTCAAAATTGAGCAGAATCTCAAACAAAAGACGTGACAATTTGGGCCTGGGAACCCCTCACAACAAAAGCTACGAAAGGGTGGCCCAAACCCACATAACAAAGTACAGATCAAAGATGGAAAATATTAGGACAACTAGTACAAGATGTAAGAAAAGAAGGACATCGGAAAGACAAAGAAAGATACCAAGAAGTATTGAGACTTCCATAAGAGCCCTTGGCATAACACTGTTGACTGCTGCTCAAAGCAATCGCTACTAGCTGAAGTGAAAGCCTCTGACTCAGATGCAGGTTTAGACTCTGAGCCAGAACCAGAAAGGGGAATATGGATCACTGACACGAAACCTAGTGCCACCGTTGCTACCACCAAGCTCCAGCCTAGTGAACCAAATGAGCTAGAAGAAGGAGAATGCCTCTTCCATTCAAAGATGTGGGTAAAAGGCACCCCACTGCACTTCATCTTGGATAGAGGTAGCCAGAATATCCTCATCTCAGCAGAGGTCATCAAGCAATTGGCCCTGCCGACAACACCACACCCACAAACCTACACCATTGGATGGATCTTCCAAGGAATCGATCTCAGCGTTAGCCAACAGTGTCTATTGTTGTACGACATCAAGCCCTTCAAAGACGAGGTATTGTGTGATGTTTCTCCTCTCGAATTTTGTGATGTTATTTTGGTCCAACCTTATTTATCGAAACACCATGTTGTATACGAGTCTAGGCCTCGTAGTGTTATTATTACTTTGAACAGGAAATTGTACATGATACACGAGGTAGTCCCACCTAGTGTTATTTCCTTCATCTCTACTAAGCAACGTAGGAAGGTCATCTCTCAGACAGGGAAGTTTGTCTTCTTTGTGATTCTCTATCAGAATAATCGAAAGATCATAGCCACTTCCAGGGTCTCTGCGACCGACCTCTCCACATAGTAGAAGCAAGTAGATAAGGTCGTGGAAGAATACTCAAATATTTTCTCTTCACCTACCGGGGTACCTCTACACTACCACATCAACCACCCCATCAATCTGACCCCCGGTGCACCATTTCCCAATGGGTGAGTCTATCACCGCTCTCTGTTAGAGAATGAGGAGATCAAGCGACAGAACCAAGAAATGATCCACAAGGGGCACATCTATCCCATCTCATCACCTTGCGGGAGCCCAATCATGCTGGTACAGAAGAAAGATGGAACCTGGCGACTCTACATTGATTCTTGGGCTCTGAATAAAATCAAAGTCAAAAACCGGTACCTGATTCCCTGAATCAACAACCTCCTTGATCAACTCATGGGGTCAAAATACTTCAGTAAGATTGATCTAAATTTCTGGTACCACCAGGTCCCAATAGAACAGACAGATGTATGGAAAACCGCCTTCAAGTCAAAGGAAGGCCTTTTTGAATGGTTGGTCATGCCCTCTGGTTTGACAAATTCTCCAGCCACTTTCATGAGGATGATGAACGATATCCTATGACCCTTCACAAATAATTTTGTAGTGGTGTATCCGGATGACATTCTCATTTAAAACAAGACTTGGGCTGAACACTTGCATCATATTCAACATGTTTTGCATACCCTGCGGCAGAACAAGCTATATGCCAACTTGGAAAAATCCTCCTTCAACATGGACAGGGTCCACGACCAGGGATACATAATTGATCAACATGGCATACATGTGGATCCAACCAAGATCCAAGTCTTTCGTGACTGGCCAACCCCAACCACACTGACTGATCTTCGGAGCTTCTTGGGCCTTTCCAATTTCTACCGTAGGTTTGTGTTGGGATTCTCCCATATTGCATGGGCCCTTAGCCAAATAACCTAGGGTGGTGGTAAGGTGAAATTTGTGTGGGTCCAGTCCCAACAACAAGTGTTCGATGATTTGAAGCAACACTTGTGATTAGCCCCAGTACTTTCACTACTAGACCTGCAACAGCCCTTTGAGATCGAGATAGATGCTTCAGACTATGTGGTGGGTGTCGTTCTCACTCAACACGGTCACCCTGTGGCCTATAATAGTGAGACACTATCATATGTTGTTCGTAAGTACCCTACTTATGTCAAATAAATGTACTCCATTTTGAAAGCCTTCCTCCAGTGGAGACATTACATTCTTGGGAAGGAGACAATCATCCACACTGATCATAAGCCACTATAGTTCATGCAGACACAAGGAAAATTGCAGAATGATCACCATCAAAAGTGGTCCACATACTTGCAACAATTCCACCTCAACATCAAGTATAAAACAAGAAGCACCAATCGCATTGTTGGTTGCCTCAGCAGACCGCCAATTGCACCACTCACCATGGTGCTAGACTCCTGCGGCCATGACACCTCTGGTTGGCACGAACTCTATGAGACAGACATGGACTTCGCCACCACCTACCAAATGTTGGGTGCAAACGCAGTTGTCGATAATTTCCATCTTCAGGATGGATTGTTGTGTCGTCTGGGCCATATCTACGTTCCATCAAGCGAGCGAGCAAAGTTGATCTGGAAATCCCACTACAGTTGGGTGGCAGGACACTTCGGCATCGAAATGACAGTGGCGATGCTACAGAAACATTTCTACTGGCCAAAACTTCGATAAGAGTTCAGCAAGTATATCAGGTCTTGCACTACCTACACTATTGCCAAACCTACCACTAAGAAATAGGGCATGTACACCCCTCTTCATACTCCTAAGAGGCCATGGGAATCCATCTCAATGGACTACATGTCGGGCCTCCTATCCACCAAGCAGGCAAATGATTGTGTTTTTGTGGTTTTGATCTCTTTTCTAAGATGGCGATTTTGGTTTCCTGCAAGAATAACTTCATAGAAGAGGCCACTGCCAAGCTCTTCTTTGAACGAGTCTAGGTACATTTTGGAATCCCACAAACCATTATCTCAGATCGGGACAGTCGATTTCTCAGCACATTCTGGTCGAGCCTCTGGTCACTGCTGGACACCAATCTCACCAAATCCACGACCTTCCACCCCCAAACAGATGGCCAAACCGAGGGAATCAATTGAATGATTGTGCATATCCTTCGCATGTATAATTCAAAGCACCCTTGCACATGGGATGAGAGCCTTCCCTATGTCCAACATATCTACAATCGAGCCCTGCATATTTCAACCGACCACAGCCCCTTTCAGGTGGGGTTGGGATTCCAACCATTGGGTCCCATAAGAGTTTCACTTCCCCTTGCAGTCACCTTGACCAAGTCATATCCTGCTCCAACTGAAGTTGACAAAGCCACCCATTTTATTGACAAGATCCATCACATCTTCCAACAGGTTCAGGATATCCTACAGAAGTCCAATGAAAAGTACAAGCAGCGCCATGATCAACATCGAGTGCCACATAAGTTTCAGGTGGGTGACAAAGTTTGGTTTCACTTGCAGAAAGAACACCTTACAAGACCCCATCGAAATATTTTCCCACTCCATTATGGGTTTTACACCATCACCAAGTTCATGGGGGATAATGCTTTTGAGCTCAACATTATTCCTTTCCTTGGCCTGCACCCAGTGTTCAACGTGGATCTCCTTCTCCCTTATTTCCCACCATTATTGTACACCTCAGACATAGAAGAGCAGTTGACACCAACAGAGCTCAAACCCAAATGAATACAATAGGAATCCAGCTATCATATTTTGGACACACATATCAAGGGCACTCGATAGCAAAGTATCTAGCTTTAGCGAGTCGTCAAAGCAGGGCAACTCCTGCACCAAGGCAAGTGGCTCACCCGAGGCCAAAATCAACAGAACTTTCCTCATCTAATGGGGGAACTCAATGAAATGGAGACCATTTCTTCTTAAGGAAGGATAATTTATCCAGGTGGATATCGGTGGCCACCCACCTCTTCCAACTAGCTCAAAATAGTTTTCTGACAATTTTGGCAATTTACTATTTTTAGCAGTTTTAACTTCCGGGGCCATTTTGAGGGCCTAAATGAAGTTTTTTAGAGATAGAGATTCTAAATGATATCCAAAGTGATGGTTGATCCCCCAAATCCAATATCCTCAATGATACCTTTCCAGCGGTCTATCACATGCCTAAAACGAAGATCGTGTGCAAACGTTACGACCCCAAGAAGTTGATGTACTAACTTACCCAAACGGGTCCCACATGACTTTTGGTGCTTCATCTCGTAGGTTTAGGTTTTTGGATGTCTAGGGTTTTTGGAATTCATGTTTATTGTAAAAATTCCTTCAAAGCCTCATTGTAATCATCTTCTTGTGAATGAGTGCATCCATCACATCTCTTCTCAGAGATAAGCCACCACGATTCCAGCAAGCTTATTTCCGCTGCATTTTACAATTTCATCTTATTTCCTTATTGAATAGAAAACCCATTTTATTATATCTCTGTTATTTTGTGTTAAGAACCTGTTAATAATCTGTAGCCATTTCATTATGTGCATAAAATCTGGATTAGTGGTATCAGAGTGGTCTGCTCCTTGTCATCTTAATGCATGTCCACAACGAGGTCGGAGTACAAAGAGTTGGGTCTCGAGCTTGTTTCTCTTGAGGACAAAATCTCTCGCACACCCAAGCGACCTCTCATCACATGAGAAAATAAAGATGATGGGATAGGAGATCCTTTCAAACTATTGATTGAGGAAGCCCTCATGCAACAAAGGAAGGAGATGTTGGCTAGTTTCGCGCAAATCCTTCGACAACTCCCAACAAGTGATGCATCTTCTTCGAGCGGAGGCACCACCCCCTTCAAGGTACAAATAAACTTCAATATTCCTATATTTGAAGGTCATATAGATGCAGATGTTGTAGACTAGTGGTCGAATCTACTAGAAGGGTATTTTTCTATCCATAACTTTTTTAATAGAGAAAAGATTACTTTTGCGCTCCTCAAAGCCGTTCCCCATGTCAAATATTGGTGGGAAAATTTTTGTGAGAAAAAGGAAACAGAGGAACCCTCATTATTTACAGTCATGGCAACCTATGATTCCTTCAAAGATGTTATTAAGGAACAATACTACCCTGTCGAAATTTATGACGACTTGTATACCAAATGGATCACATTGTGGTAAGAAAGAGACCAAGCAGTGCCAGATTTCATGAATATTTTTCATACCTTGCACACCAAGATGGGTATAAAATATTTAGAGCGACATATGGTGCTCAAGTATCATGGCACTCTGCATAGATACATTCAAACTAAAATAGAATTTTTGGACATCTCATCCTTGGGCGCGACCTACCGATATGCTGTCAAAATCGAGCAGAAGCTCAAACAAAAGACGCGGCAATTTAGGCCTGGGAACCCCTCACAGAAAAATCCAAGAAAGGGAGGCCCAAAACCATAGAACAGAGGAAAGAGCAAAGATGGACAGTATCAAGACAACCAGTCCAAGCCGCAAGCAAAGAAGGACACCGAAAAGACAAAGAAAGATACCCAGAAGTGGTGTGACTTCCATAAGAGCCCTTGGCATAACACTGCTGACTGTCACTCAAAGAAATCGCTGGTGGCCGAAGTGAAAGACTCTGACTCAGATGCAAGTTCAGACTTTGATCCAGAACCAAAAAGGGGAAAACGGATCATTGACGTGGAACCCAATGCCACCATTGTTACCACCAAGATCCAGCCTGGTGAACCAGATGAGCCAGAAGAAGGAGAACGCCTCTTCCATTCACAGATGTGGGTAAAAGGAACCCCGCTGCACTTCATCATGGATAGTGGTAGCTAGAAGAGCCTCATCTTAGTAGAGGTCATCAAGAAGTTGGCCATGTCGACAACACCACACCAACAACCCTACACCATTCGATGGCTCTGCCAAGGAAGCAATCTCCACGTCAACCAACAGTGTCGATTGTCATACGACATCAAGCCCTTCAAAGACAAGGTATTGTGTGATGTTTCTCCTCTCAAAGTTTGTGATGTTCTTTTGGGGCAACCTTATTTATGGAAACATCATGCTCTATATGAGTCTAGGCTTCATAGTGTTATTTTTACTTTGAAAAGGAAATTGTACAGGATGCCCGAGGCAGTCCCACCTAGTTCTTTTTCCTTGATCTCTGCTAAGCAATGCAGGAAGGTCATCTCTTAGAGGGGGAAGTTTGTCTTATTCATGATTCACTCTCACAATAAGAAAAATATCACAACCACATCTATGGTCTCTGGGGCTGACCTCTCCACATAGTAGAAGCAAGTAGATAAGGTCGTGGAAGAATACTCAGATATCTTCTCCTCACCTACCGAGGTACCTCTCCAATTCCAAGTCAAGCAACCCATCGATCTGACCCATGGGGCATCATTGACCAATGGACTAGTCTATCACCGCTCTCTATTAGAGAATGAGGATATCAAGTGATAGATCCAAGAACTACTCCACAAGGGGCACATCCGTCCCATCTCATCACCTTGTGGTAGCCCAATCGTGTTGGTATAGAAGAAAGATGGAACCTGGCGACTCTACATTGATTATTGGGCTCTGAATAAAATCATAGTCAAAAACTGGTACTCGATTCCCCGAATCAACGATCTCCTTGATCAACTCACTGGAGCCAAATACTTCAGTAAGATTGATCTGAAGTCTGGATACTACCAGGTCTCGATAGAATAGACAGATGTATGGAAAATCGCGTTCAAGTCAAAGGAAGGCCTTTTTGAATGGTTGGTCATGCCCTTTGGTTTGACAAATCCTCCATCCACTTTCATGAGGATGATGGATGATATCCTGCGACCCTTCACCAATACCTTTTTAGTGGTGTATCTGGATGACATTCTCATTTACAACAAGGCTTGGGTCGAACACTTGCAGCATATTCAACAGGTTCTGCACAACCTGCGGCAACACAAGCTATATGAGAACTTGGAAAAATGATCCTTCTGCATGGACAGGGTCCATTACCTGGGCTACATAATTGATCAGCATGGAATACATGTTGATCCAATCAATATCCAATTCATCCATGACTGGCTAGCCCCAACCACACTCACTCATCTTCAGATCTTTTTGGGCCTTGTCAATTTCTACCGCAGGTTCATGTTGGGATTCTCCCATATTTCATGGGCCCTTAGCCAAATAACCAAGGGTGGTGGTAAGGATAAATTTGCATGGGGTTGGTCCCAATAAAAATCATTTGACGATTTGAAGTAGTGCTTGTGCTCAACCCCATTACTTTCACTACTAGACCTGCAACAACCCTTTGAGATCGAGACAGATGCTTCAGACTATGCGGTGGGTTCCATTCTCACTCAACACGACCACCCCGTGGCCTATCATAGTGAGACACTATTAGATGTTGTCTGTAAGTACCCTACTTATGACAAATAAATTTACTCCATTGTGCAATCCTACCGCCAGTGGAGACATTACATTCTTGGGAAGGAGACAATTATTCACACTGATCATAAGCCATTGTAGTTCATGCAGACACAAGGAAAATTGTAAAATGATCACCATCAAAAGTGGTCCACATACTTGCAGAAATTCCACCTCAAAATCAAGTATAAAAAAAGAAACACCAATCATGTCATTGGTTGCCTCAGCAGACCGCCAGTCACGACACTCACCACGGTGGTAGACTCCTGCGGCCATGAGACCTATGGATGGCCCCAACTCTATGAGACAGACCTGGACTTCGCCACAACCTACCAAATGTTGGGTGCAAATGAAGTTGTAGATAATTTCCATATTTAGGATGGATTGTTGTGTCATATGGGCCATATATGTCTTCCATCAAGCGAGTGACAAGTACAAGCGGCGCCATGATCAACATCGGGTGCCACATAAGTTTCAGGTGGGCGCCAAAGTTTGGTTGCACTTACAGAAAGAACACCTTAAAGGACCCCATCGAAATATTCACCCACTCCATTATGGGTCGTACACCATCACCAAGGCCATGGGGGATAATGCTTTTGAGCTCAACATTTCTCCTTTCCTTGGCCTGCACCCAGTGTTCAACGTGGATCTCCTTCGCCCTTATTTCCCACCATTATTGGACACCTCAGACGTAGCAGAGCAACTGACACCAATAGAGATCAACCCTGACTACATACAATAGGAATCCAATGATCATATTGTGGACGCACATATCAAGGGAATTCGACAACAAAGGATCCATCTTTATTGAGTCGTCAAGTGGCTTACCTGGGGAAAAATTCAGCAGAAATTTCCTCATCTGATGGGGGAACTCAACACAATGGAGACCATTTCTTCCTAAGGAGGGAGGATTGATCTAGGTGGATATCAGTGGCCACCCACCTCTTCCAACTAGCTCAAAATCGTTTTCTGACAATTTTGGCAATTTACTATTTTTAGCAGTTTCAACAACTTTTGGGGCCATTTTGAGGGCCTAAATGAAGGTTTTTTGGGATAGAGCTTATTAATGATTTCCAAAGGCATGATTGAGCCACAAAAACTAATATCCTCGATGATACCTTTCCAATGGGATATCACACACCTAAAACGAAGATCGTATGCAAAAGTTACGACCTCAGGAAGTTGATGTACTAACTTACTCAAACGGGGCCCACATGACTTTTGGCACTTCATCTCCTAGGGTTAAGTTTTTGGATGTCTAGGATTTTTGGCATTATTTTTTATTGTAAAAAGGCCTTCAGAGCCTCATTGTAATCATGTTCTTGTGAATGAGTGCAGTCGTCACATCTCTTCTCAGAGATAAGACGCCACCATTCCAGCAAGCTTGTTTCCGCTGCATTTTACAGTTTCATCTTATTTCCTTATTGAATAGAAAACCAGTTTTATTGTATCTCTATTAGTTTGTGTTAAGCACCTATTAATAATATGTATTCATTTCGTTCTACTCATAAAATTTGGATCAGTGGTATCAGAGCGGTCTGCTCCTTGTCGTCTTAATGCATGTCCCCAACGAGGTTGGAGTACAAAGAGTTGGATCTCGAGCTTGTTTCTCTTGAGAAAAAAATCTCTCGCACACCCAAGCAACCTCTCATCGTAGGAGAAAAGAAATATGACAGGATATGAGATCCTTTCAAACTATTGATTGAGGAATCCCTCACACAACAAAGGAACTAGATGATGGATAGTTTCACGCAAATCCTTCGATGACTCCCAACAGGGGATTCATCTTCTTCTAGCGGAGGTGCCACCCTCTTCAAGGTACAAATAAACTTCGATGCAGATGTTGTAGACAAGTGGTTGAATCTACTAGAAGGGTATTTTTTTGTCCATAACTTTTCGAATAGAGAAAATATTACTTTTGCGCTCCTCAAAGTCGTTCCCCATTTCAAAGATTGGTGGGAAACTTTATGTGAGAAAATGGAAACATAGGAACCCTCATTATTTACATTCATGACCACTTGGGATTCCTTCAGGGATACTATTAAGGAACAATACTACCCTGTCGGAAGTTATGACGATTTGTATACCAAATGGACCACACTGCAGCAAGAAAGAGACCAAGCAGTGCCAGATTTCACGAATATCTTTCATACCTTGTGCACCAATATGGGTATCAAAGATTCAAAGAGACATCTGGTGCTCAAGTATCATGGCACTCTGCATAGATACATCCATATCGAAATGGAATTTTTGGGCATCTCATCCTTGGGCGTGGCCTACCGATATGTCATCAAAATCAAGCAGAAGCTCATACAAAAGACGTGGTAATTTGGGCCTGGGAAACCCGCACAACAAAAGCTAGGAAAGGCCGACCCAAACCCATAGAACAAAGGACAGAGAAAACATGGAAAGTATCAGGACAACCAGTCCAAGACGCAAGAAAATAACGACACTAGAAAGACAAAGAAAGATACCGGGAAGTGGTGCAACTTCAATAAGAGCCCTTGGCATAACACTGCTGACTTCCGCTCAAAGAATTCATTGGTGGATGAGGTGAAAGCCTCTGAATCATATGCGGGTTCAGACTCTGAGCTAGAACTAGAAAGGAGGAGACAAATCATTGACACAGAACCCAGTGCCATCGTTGCTATCACAAACACATCCAAGGTCTCTGCAGACGACCTCTCCACACAACAAAAGAAAGTAGATAAAGTCGTGGATTAATACACATATATCCTCTCCTCACCTACCGAGGTACCTCTACAGTGCCAGGTCAAGCACCCCATCTATCTGAACCCCAGTGCACCACTTCCCAATGGGCCATTCTATCACCGCTCTCTATTAGAGAATGAGGATATCAAGTGACAGATCCAAAAACTACTCCAAAGGGGCACATCTATTATATCTCTTCACCTTGCGGGATCCCAATCGTGTTGGTATAGAAGAACTATGGAACCTGGTGACTCTACATTGATTACCAGTCTCTGAATAAAATCACAGTCAGAAACCGATACCCGATTCCCCGAATCAACGACCTCCTTAATCAACTCACGGGGGACAAATACTTCAGTAATATTGATCTAAAGTCTGGCTACCACCAAATCCTGATAGAACAGACATATGTATGGTAAACCACCTTCATGTCAAAGGAAGGCCTTTTTGAATGGTTGGTCATGCCCTTTGGTTTGACAAATGCTCCAACCACTTTCATGAAGATGATGGAAGATATCCTATGACACTTCACCAATAATTTTGTAGTGGTGTATCTGGATGACATTATCATTTACAATAAGACTTGGGTCGAACACTTGCAGCATATTCAACAGGTTTTGCACACCATGCGGCAACACAAGCTATATGCCAACTTGGAAAAATGATACTTTGGAATGGACAGGGTCCATTGTCTGGGCTACATAATTGATCAACATTGTGTACATGTGGATCAAACCAAGACCCAAGTTAGTCGTGACTGTCCAGCCCCAACCACACTCACTCAACTTTGGAGCTTCTTAAGCCTTGCCAATTTCCACTGTAGGTTTGTGTTGGGATTCTCCCATATTGCATGGGCCCTTAGCCAAATAACTAGGGGTAGTGGTAAGGAGAAATTTGCGTGGGGACGGTCCCAACAACAAGCACTCGACAATTTGAAGCAGCGCTTGTGCTCAACCCCAGTACTTTCACTACCAGACCTACAGTAGCCCTTTGAGATCGAGATTGATTCTTCAAACTATGCGGTGGGCATCGTTCTCACTCAGCACGGCCACCTCGTGGCCTATCATAGTGAGACGCTATCAGATGTTGTCTGTAAGTACCCTACTTACTACAAAGAAGTGTACTCCATTGTGCAAGCCTATAGCCAGTGGAGACATTACATTCTTGGGAAGGAGACAATCATCGACATTGATCATAAGCCATTGCAGTTCATGTAGACACAAGGAAAATTGTAGAATGATCGCCATAAAAAGTCGTCCACATTCTTGCAGCAATTCCACCTCAACATCAAGTATAAAACAGGAAGCCAAAGTCATGTCGTTGGTTTCCTCAGTAGACCACCAGTTGCGACACTCACCATGGTGCTAGAATCCTACGGCCCTGAGACCTCTAGATGGCCCCAACTCTATGAGACAGACTTGGACTTCACCACCACCTACCAAATGTTGGGTGCAAATGCAGTTGTCGATAATTTCCATCTTTAGAATGGATTGTTGTGGTTTCTAGGAAATATCTGTGTTCGAACAGGTGAGTGAGTGAAGATGATCTGGGAAGCCCACTACAGTCTGGTGGTAGGACACTTCGGCGTCAAAATGACAGTGGCGATTCTATAGAAACATTTCTACTGGCCGAAACTTTTACAGGAGGTCAACAAGTATATCAAGTCCTGCACTACCTGTGCTATTTCCAAACTGACCACTAAGAAATAGGGCCTATACACCCCTCTTCCTACTCCTGACAGGCCATGGGTATCCATCTCAATGGACTACATGTCGAGCCTCCCGTCCACCAAGTGGGGAAATGATTGTGTTTTTGTGGTTGTTGATCACTTTTCTAAGATGGAGATTCTGGTCACCTACAAGAAGAACATCACAGTAGAGGACATTGCCAAGATATTATTTGAATGAGTCTGGGTACATTTTGGAATCCCACAAATCAATTCTCTTGGATCGGGATAGTCGATTTCTCAGCACATTCTAGTCCAGCCTCTGGTCACTGCTGGACACCAAGCTCACCACATCCACGACATTCCACCCCCAGATAGATGGCCAAATCAAGGTCATCAATCGAATGATTGTGCATATCCTTCGCATGAATAATTCTAAGAACCCTCGCACATGGGATGAGAGCCTTCCCTATGTCCAACATAGCTACAAATGAGCCCTGTATATCTCAACTGGCCATAGCCCCTTTTAGGTGGGGTTGGGATTCCAACCATTGGGTACCATAGATGTTTCATTTCCCCTTGCGGTCACCTTGAATGAATCATCTCCTGGTCCAACTGAAGTTGACAAAACCACTCAGTTCATTCATCGGATCCAGCACATTCGCCAACAGGTTCAGGATATCCTACAGGGTGCCACGTAAGTTTCAAGTGGGCGACAAAGTTTGGTTGCACTTGAAGAAAGAACACCTTAAAGGACCCCATCGAAATATTCTCCCACTCCATTATGGGTCATACACCATCACCAAGGCCATGGGGGATAATTATTTTGAGCTCAACATTCCTCCTTTCCTTGGCCTGCACCCAGTGTTCAACGTGGATCTCCTTTTCCCTTATTTCCAACCATTATTGTACACCTCAAACATAGCAGAGCAGTGGACACCAACATAGCTCAACCCTGACTGCATACAAAAGGAATCTAGTGATCAGATTGTGGACACACAGATCAAGGGCACTCGATAGCAAAGGATCCATCTTTATCGAGATGTCAAAGCAGGGGAACTCCTGCACCAAGGCAAGTGGCTCACCTGGGGCCAAATTCAGCAGAAATTTCCTCATATGATGGGGGAACTCAACGCAATGGAGACCATTGCTTCCTAAGGAGGTAGGATTGATCCAGGTGGATATTGGTGGCCACCCACCTCTTCCAACTAACTCAAAATTGTTTTCTGACAATTTTGGCAATTTACTATTTTTAGCAGTTTGAACTTTCGGGGCCATTTTGAGGGCCTAAATGAAGGTTTTTCGGGATTGAGCTTATCAAAATTACCCAAAGGTATGATTGATACCCCAAAATGAATCTCATTGACAATATCTTTCCATAGGGCTATCACAGGCCTAAAACGGAGATCGTATGCAAAAGTTACAACCCCGGGAAGTTGATGTACTAACTTACCCAAACGAGGCCCGCATGAATTTTGGCGCTTCATCTCCTAGGGTTAGGTTTTTGGAAGTATAGGGTTTTGGGAATTCCTGTTTATTGTAAAAATTCCTTTAGAGCCTCATTGTAATCATCTTCTTGCGAATGAGCATGGTCATCACATCTCTTCTCAGAGATAAGACGCCACCATTCCAGCAAGCTTGTTTCTGCTGCATTTTACAGTTTCAGCTTATTTCCTTATTGAATAGAAAACCAGTTTTATTTTATCTTTGTTATTTTTTGTTAAGCACATGTTAATAATCTATAGTCATTTCATTATTCTCATAAAATCCATATCAGTGGTATTAGATCGATTTTCTCCTTGTCGTCTTAATGCATGTCCCCAACGAGGTCGGAGTACAAAGAGTTGGGTCTCGAGCTTGTTTCTCTTGAGGAAAAAATCTATCGCACACCCAAGCGACCTCTCATCGTAGAAAAAAAGAAACATGACGAGACCAGAGATCCTTTCAAACTTTTTATTGAGGAATCCCTCATGCAACAAAGGAATGAGATGATGGATAGTTTCGCGCAAATCCTTCGACGACTCCCAACAGGCGACACATCTTCTTCGAGAAGAGGCGCCACCCCCTTCAAGGTAAAAATAAACTTCGATATTCCTATATTTGAAGGTCAGATAGATGCAAATGTTGTAGACAAGTGGTTGAATCTACTAGAAGGGTATTTTTCTATCCATAACTTTTTGAATAGAGAAAATATTACTTTTGTGCTTCACAAAGCCATTCCCCATGTCAAAGATTGGTGGGAAACTTTATGTGAGAAAAAGGAAATAGAGGAACCCTCATTATTTACAGTCACAACCACCTAGGATAGAGAAAATATGGACAGTATCAGGACAGCCATTCCAAGACGCAAGAAAAGAAGGACACCGGAAAGACAAAGAAAGATACCGGGAAGTGGTACGACTTCCATAAGATCCCTTGGCATAACACTATTGACTGACGCTCAAAGAATTCACTGGTGGCTAGAGTGAAATCCTCTAACTCAGATGCAAGTTCATACTCTGAGCCAGAACCAGAAAGGGGAAGACGGATCATTGATGTGGAACCCAGTGCCACCGTTGCTACCACCAAGCTCCAGCCTGGTGAACTAGATGAGTCATAAGAAAGAGAACACCTCTTCCATTCAAAGATGTGGGTAAAAGGAACCCCAATGCACTTCATCGTGGATAGTAGTAAACAGAAGAACCTCATCTCAGTAGAGGTTTTCAAGCGGTTGGCCCTGCCGACAACACCGCACCCATAATCCTACACCATTGTATCACTTCGCCAAGGAAGTGATCTCCGCGTCAGCCAACAGTGTTGATTGTCATATGACATCAAGCCCTTCAAAGATGAGGTATTGTGTGATGTTTATCCTCTTGAAGTTTGTGATATTATTTTGGGCCAACCTTATTTATGGAAACATCATGTTGTATATGAGTCTAGGCCTCGTAGTGTTATTATTACTTTGAACTGGAAATTGTACAGGATACCCGAGGCAGTCCCACCTAGTGCTTTTCCTTGATCTCTGCTAAGAAATGCAGGAAGGTCATCTCTCAGATGGGGAATTTTGTCTTCTTCATGATTCTCTCTTAGAATAAGCGAAATATCACAGCCACATCTAGGGTCTCTGTGGCCGACCTCTCCACACAACAGAAGCAAGTAGATAAGGTTGTGGAAGAATACTCAGATATCTTATCCTCACCTACCGGGGTACCTCTACACAACCAGGTCAAGCACCCCATCGATCTAACCCCTAGTGAACCACTGCCCAATGGGTTATCCAGGTGGATATCAATGGCCACCCACCTTTTCCAAATGGCTCAAAACAGTTTTCTGACAATTTTGGCAATTTACTATTTTTAGCAGTTTTAACTTTCAGGGTCATTTTGAGGGCCTAAATGAAGGTTTTTAGAGATATAGGTTCTCAATGATATTCAAAGGCATGTTTGAGCCCCCAAAATGAATCTCCTCGATGATACCTTTCCAAAAAGCTATCATATGCGTAAAATGGATATCGTATGCAAAAGTTACGACCCTGGGAAGTTGATGCACCAACTTACCCAAACGGGGCCCAGATGACTTTTGGAACTTCATCTCCTAGGGTTAGGTTTTTGGATGTCTAGGGTTTTGGGCATTCTGGTTTATTGTAAAAAGGTCTTCAGAGCCTCATTGTAATCATCTTCTTGTGAATGCGAGTAGTCGTCACATCTCTTCTCAGAGATAAGTTGCCACCATTATACCGAGTCTTTCACTTTGTATTTTTACGGTCTTTGTACATTTATTTCATTAATAGAAATCATGTATTACTGTATATCTGTGTTTATGGTTGCATATCTGATACATTTCTGTTATATTATTGAATATCTGTGATATCTCTGTGCATTTCTTTATTATATCTCCGATCTCATTTCGTGCTGAAAATAATACAGATCAGTGGTATCAAAGCATGCTGCTCTTGATCGTTTTTTCAATGCATGTCCCCGACAAGGTATGAGTATAGAAATTTGGGTCTTGATATTGTCTCTCTTGAATACAATCGCTCTCGCACACCCAATAAACCCTCAATGGCGGAAGAAAATAAAAATGACCGAGAAGACGATCCTATCAATATGTTACTTCAGCAAACTCTAACGCGACAAAGGATGAAATGATGGAGAATTTTTCCCACATCCTTCAATGTCTGCCGATAACAGCAGGTGCATCTTCATCAAGCGGCCACTTTGGAGGCACCTCACCTTTCAAGGTACAAGTTAATTTTGATATTCCTTTATTTGAAGGACAGATAGATGCAGAAGCCCTAGAAAAATGGTTAACTCTGTTAGAAGGTTATTTCTCTGTTCACAATTTTTCTGACAAAGAAAAGATCACCTTCACACTCCTTAAATCTCTCCCTCATGTCAAACATTGGTGGGAAACTTACTGGGAGAAAATTTCCACAGAGGAGTCTGGAATATATGGGGTCGATCCCACTTGGGATTTTCTTGTGGATGTGGTAAAGGAACAGTAGTACCCTGTTGGAAACTATGAGGACCAGTACATGAGATGGACCACACTGTGGCAAGAGAGGGGCCAAGCAGTTACGGAGTTTACCAATACCTTCCATACCTTGCGCACCAAGATGGGTATCAAAAAATCCGAGCGACATTTGGTTCTGAAATACCGTGGGGCTCTACACAAATACATCTAGACTGAAATGGATTTTCTAGAAATCTCATCACTCGGTGTTGCTTATCGATATGTTGTTAAAATTGAGCAGAAATTTAAGCACCAGAACAAATGGGAATTTGGGTCTGCAAATTCACAACAACCAAAGTATGACAAAGACGTCCCTAACAAACAGTCTCCCAAAAACCAGTCCAAGACACAGGAAAATAAGGGTCACGGGAAGACAAAGGACATCGGAAAATGGTGTAAGTTCCACAAAATCCCCTAGAACAACACCGATGAATGTCGCTCAAAATAGTCATTGGTGAATGAGATCAAATACAAGGAGCCGAACCCTAATTCTGAATTTGATTCTGAAAATACTGGTAAAGGACAGATCATTGACTCAGACCCCACTGCTATTTTCGTGACCGCAACAATTCAACCAGAAAAACCAACAGATACTGAAGATGGGGAGTGACTTTTTCATTCATGGATGTGGGTGAAGGGGACCCCGCTGCATTTTATTATTTATAGAGGAAGCCAGAAGAACCTCATCTCAGTAGAGGTCATCAAACAGTTGGGATTTTCAACAACACCACACCCACAACCAAACAACATCAGGTGGCTTCGCCAAGGACGAGATCTTCGTGTCATCCAACAATGTCGATTGTCACACAGCATCCAACCCTTCAAGGATAAGGTATTATGTGATGTTTCCCCACTGGATGTTTGTGATGTTCTCTTGGGCCAACCATATATGTGGAAGCGCCATGTTGTTTATGAGTCTCAACCCTGCAGTGTCATTGTTTCTCTGGGAGGTCATCTCTACAGAATACCATATGTAGTTCCAACTATTGTTCCACCTAAAAGGTGTCGCAAGGTAGTATCTCATACTGCAAAATTCAGCTTCTTCACAATTTGTTCAAAAGGAGAACAAAAGGACACTACAACCACTACAGCCTTGCCCCAAGCACCTTTTATCCAACAGAAGCAGGTCGACAAGGCTGCAGCAAAGTGAAAATATTCCTTCTATGCATCATCCTCTCATGTATCTCAACTTTTTGAACAGCCTCAACCTCAACAGGTTCATGATAGATTTCCACAAACTGAGCAGCGCGACGTCTCCAACAAGACAAGCAACTCACTAAGATGCAAATTCAACAAACACTTTTCCGTCTCCCCCGGGGACTCAACGCAATGGAGAAAATTTCTTCCTAAGGAGGGAGGATTGATCTAGGTGGATATCGGTGGCCACCCACCTTTTCCAAATGGCTCAAAACAGTTTTCTAGCAATTTTGGCAATTTACTATTTTTAGCAGGTTTTAACTTCCGGGGCCATTTTGAGCACCTAAATGAAGGTTTTTCGTTATAGAGGTTCTAAATGATAGTTTAAGGAATTATTGAGCCCCCAAAATGAATCTCCTCGGTGATACCTTTCCAACGAGTTATCGTATGCCTAAAACGGATATCGTATGTAAAAGTTACGACCCGGGGAAGTTGATGCACCAACTTACCCAAACAGGGCCCACATGACTTTTGGCGCTTCATCTCCTAGGGTTAGGTTTTTGGATGTCTAGGGTTTTTGGAATTCTGGTTTATTGTAAAAATTCCTTTGTAGCCTTATTGTAATCATCTTCTTTCGAATGTGAGTAGCCGTCACATCTCTTCTCATAGATAAGCTGCCACCATTCTAGCGAGTCTTTCACTCTGTATTTTTACAGTCTCTGTACATTTATTTCATTAATAGAAATCGTGTATTACTGTATATTTGTGTTTATGGTTGCATCTCTGATACATTTTTGTTATATTATTGAATATCTGTGATATCTTTGTGCATTTATTTATTATATCTCCGATCTCATTTCGTGCCGAAAATAATCTGGATCAGTGGTATCAGAGCAAGTTGCTCTTGATCATTTTTTCAGTGCATGTCCCCGACGAGGTACGAGTATAGAAAGTGGGTCTCGAGCTTGTCTCTCTTGAAGACAATCACTCTCCCACACCCAAGAAACCCTCAATGGAGGAAGAAAAGAAAAATGACGAAGCAGACTATCCTATCAATCTGTTGCTTGAGCAAGCTCTCACGCGACAAAGGCACGAAATGATGGAGAATTTTGCCCACATCCTTCAACGCGTGTCGATAACAGTAGGTGCATCTTCATCAAGCGGCCACTTTGGAGGCACCTCGCCTTTCAAGGTACAAATTAATTTTGATATTCCTATATTTGAAGGATAGATAGATGCAAAAGCCCTAGAAAAATGGTTAACTCTGCTAGAAGGTTATTTCTCCGCTCACAATTTTTTCGACAAAGAAAAGATCACCTTCGCACTCTTTAAAGCTCTTCCTCATGTCAAACATTGGTGGGAAACTTACTGGGAGAAGATTTTCACAGAGGAGTCTGGAATATATGGGGTCGGTCCCACTTGGGCTTTTTTTGTGGATGCGGTAAAGGAACAGTATTACCCTATTGGAAACTATGAGGACCAGTACATGAGATGGACCACACTGTGACAAGAGAGGGGCCAAGAAGTTTTGGAGTTAACCAATATTTAACCAATACCTTCCATACCTTGCGCACCAAGCTGGGTATCAAAGACTCTGAGCAACATTTGGTTCTGAAATACCGTGGGGTTCTACACCGATACATCCAGACTGAAATGGATTTTCTAGACATCTCATCATTCGGTGTTTCTTATCGATATGTTGTTAAAATTGAGAAGAAATTTAAGCACCAAAAAAAACGGGAATTTGGGTCTGCAAATATGCAACAACCAAAGTATGACAAAGATGACCCTAACAAATAGTCTCCTGAAAACCAGTCCAAGACACAGGAAAAGAAGGGTCACAGGAAGACAAAGAAGGACACCAGAAAATGGTGTGAGTTCCATAAAAGCCCCTGGCACAACACCAATGAATGTCGCTCAAAATAGTCATTGGTGGCCGAGATCAAAGACAAGGAGTCGAACGCTGATTCTGAATCTGATTCTGAAAATACTGGTAAAGGACTGATCATTGACGCAGACCCCACTGCTATTGTCATGGCCATGGAAATTCAACCAGAAGAACCAATAGATCCTGAAGAGAGGGAGTGCCTTTTTCATTCACATATGTGGGTGAAGGGGACCCCACTGCATTTTATCATTGATAGCAAAAGCCAGAAGAACCTCATCTCAGCAGAGGTCATCAAACAAATGGGATTGTCGACAAAACCACACCCGCATCCATACAACATCGGGTGGCTTCGCCAAGGATGAGATCTCTGTGTCAGCCAACAATGTCGATTGTCATATGGCATCCAACCCTTCAAGGATGAGGTATTATGAGATGTTTCCCCACTGGATGTTTGTGATGTTCTCTTGGGCCAACCATATATGTGGAAGCACCATGTTGTTTATGAGTCTCGACCCCGCAATGTCATTGTTTCTTTGGGAGGTCATCTCTATAGAATACCAGAGGTAGTTCCAACTATTTTTCCACCTAAAAAGTGTCGCAAGGTAGTATCTCATACTGCAAAATCCACCTTCTTCACAATCTGTTCAAAAGGAGAACAAAAGGTCACTGCAACCACTACAACCTTGTCGCACGCACCTTCTATCCAACAGAAGCAGGTCGACATGGCTGCAACAAAGTGCAAAGATTCCTTCTAAGCATCATCCTCTCATGTATCTCGACTTGTTGAAAATCCTCAACCTCAACAGGTTCATGACAAATTTCCACAAACTGAGCAGCACGACATCTCCAGCAAGACAAGCAACTCACCAAGATGCAAATTTAACAAACAATTTTCCCTCTCCCCTAGGAACTCAAAAAAATGGATACCATTTATTCCTAAGGAGGGAGGATTGATCCAGGTGGATATCGGTGGCCACCCACCTTTTCCAAATGTCTCATAACAGTTTTCTGACAATTTTGGCAATTTACTATTTTTAGCAGGTTTTAACTTTCGGGGCCATTTTGAGGGCCTAAATGAAGGTTTTTCAAGATATAGGTTCTAAATTATAGCCAAAGGAATTATTGAGCCCCCAAAATGAATCTCCTTGATGATACCTTTCCAACGAGCTATCATACGCCTAAAACGAAGATCGTATGCAAACATTACGACCCCGGGACGTTGATGCACCAACTTACCCAAACGGGGCCCACATGACTTTTGACGCTTCATCTCCTAGGGTTAGGTTTTTGGATGTCTAGGTTTTTTGGCATTCTGGTTTATTTAAAAAAGGCTTTCAGAGCCTCATTGTAATCATCTTCTTGTGAATGTGAGAAGTTGTCATATCTCTTCTAAGAGATAAGTTGCCACCATTCTAGCGAGTCTTTCACTCTGTATTTTTACAGTCTCTGTACATTTATTTCATTAATAGAAATCGTGTCTTACTATATATCTGTGTTTATGGTTGCATCTCTAACACATTTTTGTTATATTATTGAATATCTATGATATCTCTATGTATTTCTTTATTATATCTCCGATCTCATTTCGTGCGGAAAATAATCCGGATCAGTGGTATCAGAGAAGGCTGCTCTTGATCATTTTTTCAGTGCATGTCCCCGACGAGGTCCGAGTATAGAAAGTTGGGTATTGGTCTTGTCTCTCTTGAATACAATTTCTCTCACACACCCAAGAAACCCTCAATGGCGAAAAAAAATAAACACGACGGAGCAGACGATCCTATCAATCTGTTGCTTGAGCAAGCTCTCACGTGACAAAGGGATGAAATGATGGAGAATTTTTCCCACAGGGATGAAATGATGGAGAATTTCTTCATCAAGCAGCCACTTTGGAGGATCCTCACCTTTCAAGGTACAAGTTAATTTGTATATTCCTGTATTTGAAGAACAGATAGATGCAAAAACCCTAGAAAAATGGTTAACTCTGCTAGAAGGTTATTTCTTTGTTCACAATTTTTCTGACAAAGAAAAGATCACCTTCGCACTCATTAAATCTCTCTCTCATGTTAAACATTGGTGAGAAACTTACTGGGAGCAAAGTTCCACAGAGGAGTCTGGACTATCTGGGGCCGATCCCACTTGGGATTTCTTGTGTGGATGCAGTAAAGGAACAGTATTACCCTGTTGGCAACTATGAGGACCAATACATGAGATGGACAACACTGCGGCAAGAGAGGGGCCAAGCAGTTCTGAAGTTCACTAATACCTTCCATACCTTGTGCATCAAGACGGGTATCAAAGACTCCAAGTGACATTTGGTTCTGAAATACTATGGAGCTCTACATAGATACATCCAGACTGAAATGGATTTTCTAGACATCTCATCACTCGGTGCTACTTATCGATATGTTGTTAAAAGTAAGCAAAAATTTAAGCACCAGAACAAACATGAATTCTAGTCTACAAATCCGCAACAACCAAAGTATGAGAAAGACAACCCTAACAAACAGTCTCTCGAAAACCAGTCCAAGACACACGAAAAGAAAGGTCACGGGAAGACAAAGAAGGACAGCAGAAAATGGTGCGAGTTCCACAAAATCCCCTAGAACAACATTGATGAATGTCTCTCAAAATAGTCATTGGTGGCTGAGATCAAAGACAATGAGCTGAACCCTAATTCAGAATCTGATTCTGGAAATATTGGTAAAGGACAGATCATTGACGCAGACCCCACTGCTATTGTCACGACCGCAGCAATTCAACCAGAAGAACCAACAGATCCTGAAGAGGGACAACACCTTTTTCACTCATAGATGTGGGTGAAGGGAACCCCATTGCATTTTATGTTGATAGCAGAAGCAAGAAGAACCTCATCTCAGCAGATGTCGTCAAACAGTCAGGATTGTTGACAACACCACACCCGTAGCCATACAACATCGGGTGGCTTCGCCAAGGACGAGATCTCCATGTCAGCCAACAATGTCGATTTTCATACAACATCCAACCCTTCAAGGATAAGGTATTATTAGGTGTTGCCCCACTGGATGTCTGTGATGTTCTCTTGGGCCAACCATATATGTGGAAGCGTCATGTTGTTTATGAGTATCGACCCCGCAGTGTCATTTTTTCTCTAGGAGGTCATATCTACAGAATACCAGAGGTAGTTCCAACTACTGTTCCACCTAAAACATTTCGCAAGGTAGTATCTCATACTGCAAAATTTAGCTTCTTCACAATTTGTTCAAAAGGAGAACAAAAGAACATTGCAACCACTACAGCCTTGCCCCAAGCACCTTCTATCCAACAAAAGAAGGTCGACAAGGCTGAAACAAAGTACAAATATTCCTTCTGTGCATCATCCTCTCATGTATCTCGACTTGTTGAACAGCCTCAACCTAACCAGGTTTGTGACAGATTTCCACAAACTGAGCAATGCGACGTCTCCAGCAAGACAAGCAGCTCACCAAGATGCAAATTCAACAAACGCTTTTCCCTCTCCCCCGGGAACTCAATGCAATGGATACCATTTCTTCCTAAGGAGGAAGGATTGATCTAGGTGGATATCGGTGGCCACCCACCTTTTCCAAATGGCTCAAAATAGTTTTCTGGCAATTTTAGCAATTTACTATTTTTAGCAGGTTTTAACTTCCGGGGCCATTTTGAGGGCCTAAATGAAGGTTTTTTGAGATCAAGGTTCTCAATGATAGCCAAATACATGAATATGCCCCCAAAATGAATATCCTCGACGATACCTTTCCAACGAGCTATCATACACCTAAAACGGAGATTGTATGCAAAAATTACGACCGTGGGAAGTTGATGCACCAACTTACCCAAATGGGGCCCACGTGACTTTTGGAGTTTCATCTCCTAGGGTTAAGGTTTTAGATGTATAGGGTTTTTGGCATAATTGTTTATTGTAAAAATTTCTTCAGAGCCTCATTGTAATCGTCTTCTTGCGAATGCGAGTAGCTATCACATATCTTCTCAGAGATAAGCTGCCACCATTCTAGCGAGTCTTTCACTTTGTATTTTTACAGTCTCTATACATTTCTTTCATTAATAGAAATCATGTATTGCTGTATATCTATGTTTATGGTTGCATATCTGATACATTTTTGTTATATTATTTAATATATGTGATATCTCTGTGCATTTCTTTATTATATCTCCGATCTCATTTCCTGTCGAAAATAATTAGGATCAGTGGTATCAGAGCAGGCTACTCTTGATCATTTTTTCAGTGCATGTCCCCGACGAGGTCCAAGTATAGAAATTTGGGTCTCAGGCTTGTCTCTCTTGAATACAATCCCTCTCGCACACCCAAGAAACCCTCAATAACAGAAGAAAAGAAAAAGGATGGAGCAGACGATCCTATCAATCTGTTGCTTTAGCAAGCTCTCACACGACAAAGGGATGAAATGATGGAGAATTTTTCCCACATCCTTTAACGCCTGCTGATAACAGCAGGTGCATATTCATCAAGCGGCCACTTTAGAGGCACCTCACCTTTCAAGGTACAAGTTAATTTTGATATTCCTGTATTTGAAGGACAAATAGATGTAGAAGCCCTAGAAAAATGGTTAACTCTGCTAGAAGGTTATTTCTTTGTTCACAATTTTTCCAACAAAGAAAAGATCACTTTCGCACTCCTTAAAGCTCTCCCTCATGTCAAACATTGGTGGGAAACTTATTGGGACCAAAGTTCCATAGAGGAGTCTGGAATATATGGGGCCGATCCCACTTGGGATTTTTTTGTGGATGTGGAAAAGGAACAGTATTACCCTGTTGGCAACTATGAGGACCAATACATGAGATGGACCACACTGCGGCAAGAGAGGGGCCAAGCAGTTCTGGATTTCACCAATACCTTCCAAACCTTGTGCACCAAGTTGGGTATCAAAGACTCAGAGAGACATTTGGTTCTGAAATATTGTGGGGCTCTACACAGATACATCCAAACTAAAATGGATTGTTTGGACATCTCATCACTCGGTGTTACTTATCAATATGTTGTTAAAATTGAGCATAAATTTAAGCACCATAAAAAACGGGAATTCAGGTATACAAATATGCAAAAACCAAGTATGACAAAGACGGCCCTAACAAACGTCTCCCGAAAACCAGTCTAAGACACAGGAAAAGAAGGGTCACGGGAAGACAAAGAAGGACACTAGAAAATGGTGTGAGTTCCAAAAAATCCCCTAGCACAACACCAATGAATGTTGCTCAAAACAGTCATTGGTGGCCGAGATCAAAGACAAGGAGTCGAACCCTTATTTAGAATCTGATTCTGAAAATACTGGTAAAGGACAGATCATTGACACAGACCCCACTGCTATTGTCATGACCGCAACAATTCAACCAAAAGAACCAATAGATCCTAAAGAGGGAGAGTACCTTTTTCATTCACATATGTGGGTGAAGGGGACCCTGCTGAATTTTATTGTTGATAGTGGAAGCCAGAAGAACCTCATCTCAGAGGAGGTCATCAAATAGTTGGGATTGTCTAAGACACCACACCCGCAGCCATACAACATCGGGTGGCTTCTCCAAGGACGATATCTCCGTGTCAACCAACAATGTCTATTATCATACGGCATCCAACCCTTCAAGGATGAGGTATTATGTGATGTTTCCCCACTGGATGTCTTTAATGTTCTCTTGGGCCAACCATATATGTGGAAGCGCCATGTTGTTTATGAGTCTCGACCCCACAGTGTCATTGTTTCTCTGGGAGGTCATCTCTACAGAATACCAGAGGTAGTTCCAACTACTTTTCCACCTAAAACGTGCCGCAAGGTAGTATCTCATACTACAAAATTAAGCTTCTTCACAATCTGTTCAAAAGGACATTGCAACCACTACAGCCTTGCCCCAAGCACCCTCTATCCAACAGAAGCAGGTCGAAAAGGCTGCAGCAAAGTGCAAATATTCCTTTTGTGCATCGTCCTCTCATGTATCTCAACTTGTTGAACAGCCTCAACCTCAACAGGTTCATGACAGATTTCCACAAACTGAGCAGAGCGACGTCTCTAGCAAGACAAGAAGCTCACCAAGATGGAGATTCAACAAACGCTTTTCCCTCTCCCCCGGGAACTCAACGCAATGGAGACCATTGCTTCCTATAGAGGGAGGATTGATCCAGGTGGATATCAGTGGCCAGCCACCCTTTCCAAATGGCTCAAAACAGTTTTCTAGCAATTTTGGCAATTTACTATTTTTAGCAGGTTTTAACTTCCAGGGCCATTTTGAGGGCCTAAATGAAGGTTTTTCGAGATCGAGGTACTTAGTGATAGTTCAAGGCATGATTGAGCCCCCAAAATGAATCTCCTCGATGATACATTTCCAATGAGCTAACATATGCCTAAAACGGAGATCGTATGCAAAAGTTACGACCCCAGGAAGTTGATGCACCAACTTACCCAAACGGGGCCCACATGACTTTTGGCGCTTCATCTCCTAGGGTTAGGTTTTTGGATGTCTAGTGTTTTTGGCATTTTGGTTTATTTTAAAAATGCCTTCGGAACCTCATTGTAATCATCTTCTTGTGAATGCGAGTAGCTGTCACATCTCTTCTCAGAGATAAGATGCCACCATTCTAGCGAGTCTTTCACTCTGTATTTTTACAGTCTCTTTACATTTATTTCATTAATATAAATCGTGTATTACTATATATATGTGTTTATGGTTGCATCTCTAATACATTTCTGTTATATTATTGAATATTTGTGATATCTCTGTCCATTTCTTTATTATATCTATGATCTCATTTTTTGTCGAAAATAATCCGGATCAATTGATCTAGGTGGATATCGGTGGCCACCCACCTTTTCCAAATGGCTCAAAACAGTGTTCTGGCAATTTTGGCAATTTACTATTTTTAGCAGGTTTTAACTTTCGGGGCCATTTTGAGGGCCTAAATGAATGTTTTTCGAGATAGATGTTCTCAATGATGGCTAAAAGCATGATTGATCCCCCAAAATGAATCTCCTCTACGATACCTTTCCAACAAGCTATCATACGCCTAAAATAGAGATTGTATGCAAAAGTTACGACCCCGAGAAGTTGATGCACCAACTCACCCAAACAGGGCCCACATGACTTTTGGCGCTTCATCTCCTAGGGTTAGGTTTTTGGATGTCTAGGGTTTGGGGAATTCTGGTTTATTGTAAAAATTCCTTTGGAGCCTCATTGTAATCATCTTCTTGTGAATGCGAGTAGCTGTCACATCTCTTCTCAGAGATAAGCTGTCACCATTCTAGCGAGTCTTTCACTCTGTATTTGTATAGTCTCTGTGCATTTCTTTAATTAATAGAAATCGTGTATTAATGTATATCTGTGTTTATGGTTGAATCTCTGATACATTTCTGTTATATTATTGAATATATGTGATATCTCTGTGCATTTCTTTATTATATCTCCTATCTCATTTCGTGCCAAAAATAATCTGGATCAGTGGTATCAAAGCAGGCTGATCTTGATCATTTTTTCAGTGCATGTCCCCAACGAGGTCCGAGTATAGCAAGTTGGGTCTCAAGCTTGTCTCTCTTGAATACAATTTCTCTCACACACACAAGAAACCATCAATGGCGGAAGAAAAGAAAAACGACGGAGCAGACGATCCTATCAATATGTTGCTTGAGCAAGCTCTCACGGGACAAAGGGACAAAATGATGGAGAATTTTGCCCACATCCTTCAACGCATGTCGATAACAACAGGTGCATATTCATCAAGTGGTCACTTTGGAGGAACCTCTCCTTTCAAGGTACAAGTTAATTTTGATATTCTTGTATTTGAAGGACAGATAGATGCAGAAGCCCTGGAAAAATGGTTAACTCTACTAGAAGGTTATTTCTTTGTTCACAATTTTTCCGACAAAGAAAAGATCACCTTCACACTCCTTAAAGCTCTCCCTCATTTCAAACATTGGTGGGAAACTTACTGGGAGAAAAGTTCCACAGAGGAGTCTGGAATATATGGGTCCAATCCCACTTGGAATTTTTTTGTGGATGCGGTAAAGGAACATAATTACCCTGTTGGAAACTATGAGAACCAGTACATGAGATGGACCACACTGCAGCAAGAGAGGGGCCAAGCAGTTCTGGAGTTCACCAATACCTTACATTCCTTGCGTACCAAGCTGGGTATCAAATACTCTGAGTGACATTTGGTTTTGAAATACCGTAGGGCTCCACACGGATACATCCATTCTGAAATGGATTTTCTGGACATCTCATCACTTAGTGTTGCTTATCGATATGCTGTTAAAATTGAGCAGAAATTTAAGCACCAAAACAAACGGGAATTCGGGTCTGTAAATCCGCAAAAACCAAAGTGTGACAAAGACGGCCCTAACAAACAGTCTCCCAAAAACCAGTCCAAGACACAGGAAAAGAAGGGTCACGAGAAGTCAAAGAAGGACACCAAAAAATGGTATGAGTTCCACAAAATCCCCTGGCACAACACCGATGAATGTCGCTCAAAATAGTCATTGGTGGATGAGATCAAAGACAAGGAGCCAAACCATGATTCAGAATCTGATTCTTAAAATACTGGTAAAGGACAAATCATTGATGTAGACCCCACTGCTATTGTCACGACCGCAACAATTCAAATAGAAGAACCAACAGATCCTGAAGAGGGGGAGCACCTTTTTCATTCACAGATGTGGGTGAATGGGACCCTGCTGCATTTTATTGTTGATAGTGGAAGCCAGAAGAACCTTATCTTAGCAGATGTCATCAAACAGTTGGGATTGTCGACAACACTACACCCACATCCATACAACATTGGGTGGCTTCACCAAGGACAAGATCTCTGTGTCAGCCAACAATTTCGATTTTCATACGGCATCCAACCCTTCAAGGATGAGGTATTATGTGATGTTTCCCCACTGGATGTCTCTGATGTTCTCTTGGGCCAACCATATATGTGGAAGCGCCATGTTATTTATGAGGCTCGACCCCACAATGTCATTGTTTCTCTGGGAGGTCATCTCTACAGAATACCATAGGTAGTTCTAACTATTGTTCCACCTAAAAAGTGTCGCAAGCTAGTATCTCATACTACAAAATTCAGCTTCTTCACAATCTGTTCAAAAGGAGAACAAAAGGACACTGCAACCACTACAACCTTGCCCCAAGCACCTTCTATCGAACAGAAGCAGGTTGACAAGGCTGCAGCAAAGTGAAAATATTCCTTCTGTGCATCATCCTCTCATGTATCTCAACTTGTTGAACAACCTCAACTTCAATAGGTTCGTGACATATTTCCACAAACTGAGCAGTGTGACGTCTCCAGCAAGACAAGCAGCTCACCAAGATGCAGATTCAACAAACGCTTTTCTCTCTCCCCTTGGAACTCAACGCAATGGATACCATTACTTCCTAAGGAGGGAGGATTGATCCAGGTGGATATTTATTTCCACCCACCTTTTCCAAATGGCTCAAAATAGTTTTCTGACAATTTTGGCAATTTACTATTTTTAGCAGGTTTTAACTTCTGGGGCCATTTTGAGGGCCTAAATGAAGTTTTTTCAAGATAGATGTTCTTAGTGATAAACAAAGGCATTATTGAGCCCCCAAAATGAATCTCCTCAATTATACCTTTCCAACGAGCTATCATACGTCTAAAACGAAGATCGTATGCAAAAGTTACGACCCCGGGAAGTTGATGCACCAACTTACCCAAACGGGGCCCACATGACTTTTGGCGATTCATCTCCTAGGGTTAGTTTTTTGGATGTATAGGGTTTTTTGAATTCTGGTTTATTTTAAAAAGGCCTTCGGAGCCTCATTGTAATCATCTTCTTGTGAATGCGAGTAGCCGTCACATCTCTTCTCAAAGATAAACTGCCACCATTCTAGTGAGTCTTTCACTCTGTATTTTTACAGTCTCTATACATTTATTTCATTAATAGAAATCGTGTATTACTATATATCTGTGTTTATGGTTGCCTCTCTGATACATTTTTGTTATATTATTGAATATCTATGATATCTCTGTGCATTTCTTTATTATATCTCCGATCTCATTTCGTGCCGAAAATAATCCAGATCAATGGGTCAGTCGATCGTCGCTCTTTATTAGAGAATGACGAGGTCAAGTGACAGATCCAAGAAGTTCTCCACAAGGGGAACATCCATCCTAGCTCATCACCTTGCGGGAGCATAATCATGTTGGTACATAAGAAATATGGAACCTGTCGATTATGCATTGATTACTAGGCTCTGAATAAAATTACATTTAGAAACCGATACCCGATTCCCCGAATCAACGACCTCCTTGATCAACTCATAGGGGGAAAATACTTTAGTAATATTGATCTGAAGTGTGTCTACCGCCAGGTCCCGATAGAACAGATAGATGTATGGAAAACTTCCTTCAAGTCAAAGGAAGGCCTTTTTGAATGGTTGGTCATGCCCTTTGGTTTGACAAATGCTCCAGCCACTTTCATGAGGATGATGGATGATATCCTGCAACACTTCACCAATACTTTTGTAGTGGTGTATCTGGATGAAATTTTTATTTACAGCAAGACTTGGGCCGAATACTTGCAGCATATTCAGTAGGTTTTTCACACCCTATGGCAGCACAAGCTATATGCCAACTTGGAAACATTCTCCTTCAGCATGGACAGGGTCCATTACCTGGGCTACATAATTGATTAGCATGGCTTACATGTGGATCCAACCAAGATCCAAGTCATCCATGACTGGCCAACCCCAACCACACTCGCTCAGCTTCAGACCTTCTTGGGACTTGCCAATTTCTACCGCAAGTTTGTGTTGGGATTCTCCCATATTGCATGGGCCCTTATCCAAATAACCAGGGGTGGTGGTAAGGAAAAATTTGTGTGGGGTCGGTCCCAACAAAAAGAGTTTGACGATTTGAAGTAGCGCTTGTGTTCAGCCCCAGTACTTTCACTACAAGACCTGCAGCAACCCTTTGAGATCGAGACAAATTCTTCAGACGCTATCATAGTGAGATGCTATCAAATGTTGTCCATAATTACCCTACTTACGACAAAGAAATGTACTCCATTGTGCAAGCTTACCGCCAGTGGAGACATTACATTATTGGGAAGGAGACAATCATACACACTAATCATAAGCCACTGCAGTTCATGTAGACACAAGGAAAATTGTAGAATGATCGCCCTCAAAAGTGGTCCACATAATTGCAACAATTCCACCTCAACATCAAGTATAAAATAGGAAGGACCAATCGCAATGTTGGTTTCCTCAACAGACCGCCAGTCATGGCACTCACCACAGTGCTAGACTCCTACGGCCATGAGACCTTTGTATGTCCCCAACTCTATGAGACAGACCCGTACTTCACCACCACCTACCAAATGTTGGGTGCAAACGCAGTTGTCGATAATTTCCATCTTTAGGATGGATTGTTGTGTTGTCTCGACCATATCTGTCTTCCATCAAGAGAGACAGCAAACCTGATCTAGGAATCCCACTACAGTCGAGTGGTAGGACACTTCGACATCGAGAAGACAGTGGCGATGCTCTAGAAACATTTCTACTGGCTGAAACTTTGGCAAGAGGTCAACAAGTATATCAGGTCCTGCACTGCCTATGTTATTGCCAAACAGACCACTAAGAAACAGGCCCTGTACATCCCTCTTCCTACTCCTGAAAGGCCATGGGAATCCATCGCAATGGAATACATGTCGGGCCTCCCCTCCACCAAGCAGGGAAATGATTGTGTTTTTGTGGTTGTTGATCGCTTTTCTAAGATGGCGATTTTGGTTGCCTGCAAGAAGAACATCACAGCAGAGGCCACTGCTAAGATCTTATTTGAATGAGTCTGGGTACATTTTGTAATCCCACAAACCATTGTCTTAGATTGGGACAGTTGATTTATCATCACATTCTGGTCCAACCTCTTTTCGCTGCTGGACACCAAGACCACCAAATCCATGGCCTTCTACCCCCAGACAGATGGCCAAACTGAGGTCATCAATTGAATGATTGCAAATATCCTTTGCATGTATAATTCAAAGAACCATCGCACATGTGATGAGATCCGTACCTATGTCCATCATAGCTACAACCAAGCCTTGCATATCTCAACCGGCCACAACCCCTTTCAGGTGGGGTTTGGATTCCAACCATTGGGTCCCATAGATGTTGCACTTCCCCTTGCGGTCACCTCAATCGACTCATCTCCTGCTCCAACTAAAGCTGAAAAAGCCACTCAGTTCATTGAGCATATCCAACATATTCGCCAATAGGTTCAGGATATCCTACAGAAGTCCAATGACAAGTACAAGCAGCACCATGATCAACATCGGGTGCCACATAAGTTTTAGGTCGGCAAAAAAGTTTGGTTGCACTTGAAAAAATCCTTACAGGACCCCATCGAAAGCTTATCCCACTCTATTATGGTTCGTACACCATCACCAAGGCCATGGGGGATAATTATTTTGAGATCAACTTTCCTCCTTTCCTTGGCCTACACTCAGTGTTCAACGTGGATCTCCTTCGCCCTTATTTTCCACCATTATTGGACACCTCAGACGTAGCAGAGGAGATGACACCAACAGAGCTCAACCTCGACTACATACAACAAGAATCCAACAATCATATTGTGGAAACACATATCAAGGGCATTCAACCACAAAGGATACAGCTTTATCGAGTCGTCAAAGTAGGGCACCTCCTGCACCAAGGCAAGTGGCTCACCCGGGGCCAAATTCAGAAGAAATTTCCTCATATGATGTGGGAAATCAACACAATGGAGATCATTGCTTCCTAAGGAGGGAGGATTGATCTAGGTGGATATTTGTGGCCACCCACCTCTTCCAACTAGCTCAAAACAGTTTTCTCACAATTTTGTCAATTCACTATTTTTAGTAGTTTTAACTTCTGGGACCATTTTGAAGGCCTAAATGAAGGTTTTTCGAGATCGATCTTCTCAATGATAGACAAAGGCATGATTTAGTGTAATGTCCCCCACCTCTTGATGGAGAGGTGATGAGGAGACTCGGTGGCCTGGGAAGCCCCACTAGGTCATAGTCTCACATTGAGGGGGAAAGTCAACTAAACTAAATTATATTTTTAAGTTGACTTAAGGAAGAAAAAGGATAAAAGGAGTAAAAGATAACTCAACAGAAGAATAGAAGATAACCTTGGGAGTTAACCTAACTCAACAGAGAATTAGAAGGAAAATTATAAGTAAGAGGCTGGGGCGCACCCATTAGTCATTCTGGATTTGGTATATTGTTTGCTATTGCTCTTGAGCATTCAGTTTGGGGGTTTGACTGTACAAACCCTTGTGAGAAACTCAGTGGTGAAATACCCACTCACCTTGTTCCACATATTGGTCTTGGGGATGAAAGATTCCTCCACACCATTCTACTCTCAGCATATTTCCATCTAACGCTTCAGAAGGTAGTAGGGTCGTATTGTTCTTGTGTTTTCAGCAAGGGCGCACCATATTCTAGAGGAGGGTTCGATCCAGCTTATCAGGAGATCTTGTGTCCATTCCGACACTTGGGTTTTATTTGTAGGGGAATTACCATCATTTTAAGGTTTTTTCTGGAGATTTATCACCATCAGATATTTATCTTCAAAGTGGGACATCGTTGAGGCTAAGGGGACGTCCTATGATTCAGTAAATCTCAGATCTAGAAGGCTACATCGGAAATATGAGTCTGAAACTTATCCTACAGGGTTCTCATAGCCTGATCTACATTCCTGGGGAGTTTCAGGGCATTTGGAGGCTTTTCTCATCAGGGTTGAATCACCTAGGGTTCCAGACATCAAGGAGGGCATAGCTTCAACAAAATATTTAGAGTTTGGAAGGGCTTGCCTTGGGCGTTCAGCTTGAGATTCTAGGAGGGTGATCCTACCACCCTGATCTATCGTCTTGCTGAGTTTGGACTCATTTGGAGTCTTCCTTCAGTGGGATCGATTTATTGAGGGTTTTAGTCTTCTAGTGGAGTGTGGCATTCTTCAGCTGGAGAGTTGGCAGTCAGATCTACTTGTATTGACTTTCATTTCCTATTCATCCTTTGGAGGCTTATTTTGTATCGGCAGAGCATTTTGTAGAAGCTCATATCTATTGTCTTTCTGCCCATTTGAGGATTGTTCCAGATCAGCTATCTATTGTATTGATTCCATATTGCTCATAATAAAGGTCAGATCTTTGCTTGTGCTTCTATATCTTGGATGTATTGTGATCTTCATGTGTTGGATGAATCTTGTATTAATGCACTTAATAACTGGATAACTCAATAAACACCTGCACATCAACAAATCAGTGGTAGTTAGTGATTCCAAGTGAAAATTTTGGTTTGGTATCATTACACTGGTATCAGAGCTTCGATCCTCCAAAACCGTGGAAGCATCAGCACATACAAAGGTACAGTGGTATCTTTATGGGTCGAAGGAAGAAACCCAGCAGTGAAACAGAGGCCAAAATGGAAGGGTCAGGGGATGACCATGAGCCTCAAGGCTTGGCTCTCATAGCATCCAAATTTGACAATTTCTAGCAATCCATCAATCGCACAGAAAGCACATTGGTCCAACACTTGGATGAGTACCATGAAACCAGCAGAAGGGGACATGCCAAACTTTCTGGAACTTTGAAGAAGGTTGAAGAGAACCTGCAGATAATGAACATTAACCAATATCAGATAACTAACCTTCTGATGCAAGTGACCCATCAAGGGAAGGACCCTGATTCATATGGGAATAAGGAGGTAGGTGGATCCAGTGGAGTCCATGAGGAGATCAGATATAACCCGGAGAAATCCCCCAGATCCGAAGGAAGTCTGGGAGGAGGCACGTCCCAGGGTCAGATGGGTATTAGGGTCAATCCTAGGCCATACATGCCCACGTTCATAGATGAACAGCTAGGCCGATAGTCGGGTAGCATAGCTAACCCTAGACCATACATGCCCACATTCACAGATGAGCAAGGGCAACAGGAATAGGTTGAAGACTCTGTGGAACAATTGGCGAGGAGTACCAAGGAGTACTACTTTGGATATGAGGGTCCAAAGACAGATGTCCCTAGATCAGTATTGCCAACTCAGGTTCAGAAATCAACCCAGGACGAACCATAGGGGCAGTTTTGAGTTTGAACAAAGAGAAAGGAAGATAGAGATTCCATACTTTGATGGTACGACCAAGATGACAGCACAATCTTGGGTACAAAAGTTGGATACCTACTTGAAACTCAACCCCATGAGGGAGATGGAGGCCGTAAAGTTTGCCACTATGTACTTGGATGGCAAGGCTCATGACTGGTGGTATCACGGACTCACCACACTCAGCCACAATCATATTGTGTCCTATACAGAATTCACTTAGAGGCTCATTGATAGATTTGATCAAGGAGATCCTGGGCTACATTTCTGGGAGCTCACCCAACTCAAGCAAACAGGTATGACTGAGGCATATATTGATCAATTTCAGAGGTTGGTAGTGATGGTGCAAGATATTTCCCCGAACAGGCTCATGATGCTTTTCACAGAAGGGTTGATGGAACCCTTGAAGGGTTGGGTAAAGGCCTTCAAGCCTACCAACCTACAGGAGGCCATTTGGAAGACGGGGGATTTGGGTCCAGTTGCTAAACCTAAATTCATACCCAAACCACCTCTCAACAATGGTGGAAGAGACCAAAGGCCTCCAGTGAACTCAAGAGGATGTGAACCAAGGGTTTTTTACAAGGGTTGTGGTAGAGTGGATGAAAACACTAGGAGGGAATTGAGAAGGAACCAACTTTGCTTCACATGCAAAGAAACATGGAACCCAGCACACAAATGCATGGGGCATGGTTAAGTGCATTACATTGAGGTCACCTCAGACAATGAGGAGGAAGAAGAGATCGTCCAGATACAGAACATGGAGGCCAATACCATTGAGACAGAAGAGGAGCAGATCACAGGACAGGACAGTATGGCCACCTTGGCATCTATCAACGGAGTGCCAAAGTATAACACCTTCCGAATGAGGGGGGTCTTGCAGGGGCAGAGGGTCTCAGTTTTGATTGATGGAGGAGCTTCCCACAACTTCATCGATTCCACATTATTGAAAAGGAGGCACATACCGACAGTAGAATTTGAAGGATTCAAGGTGGAGGTAGCAGGTGGAGGCACTATGCCCTGTGACAGATACATTCGAGGAATGAAATTTACCTTGGGTAGACATGAGCTGACATAGGAAATCTATGTCATGGACCTTCTAGATACCAACATCATCCTAGGGGTTCTTTGGCTCAACACATTGGGGCCTATCACCACCAACTACAAAACTATGGAAATGTCATTCACAGAAGAGGGTGGATGAAAGGTAGTGCTTCGAGGCATGACAAGGAATGCTGCAAAGGTAGTCACGACCAAGAGGATGGAGGCCATCTTCCAGAGGGATGAGATAGTATACGCAACAGAATGTAGGGTGGTGACATGTATGGATGAACAGGGCAAGGTTCATTACACCCCAGAGGTCAAAGAAATCCTTGATAGACACCACAAGGTGTTTGTACCTATTCCTCCAGGGGTACCATCAGATAGGGGGTTTGAGCACATTATTGAACTAGAGGAAGGGGCCAAACCAGTTATCACCACACCATATAGACATCCCAAGAAGTACAAATATGAGATAGAGAAGGCCATCAAGGAACTTCTAGACATGGGGCACATCAGGCCCAGCAGTAGCCCTTTTGGTTCGTCAGTAGTGATGGTGAAGAAGAATGATGGAACTATTAGGATGTGCATTGACTTCATGGATTTGAACAAAAAGACCATAAAAAATAGATACCCAATACCAAGGATTGATGAACTGTTGGATGAATTGCATGGGGCCATCTACTTCACTAAGATTGATCTTCGCTCTGGTTATCATCAGATCAAGATGAGGGAGGAAGACATCTCAAAAATAGCTTCTAGATGTCACTACGACCATTATGAGTTTTTGGTGATGCCCTTTGGCTTGACCAATGCCCCTACTATGTTCCAATCATGTATGAACCATGTGTTCAACAAGTAGCTGAGGAAGTACCTGTTGGTATTTTTTGATGATTTGCTTATTTACAGCAAGACATGGGAGGAACATCTCAGGCATGTAGATCATATTTTGTTAATCATGGAGGAATAGTCACTGTATGCTAAGGAGTCCAAATGTGAGTTTGGAATGACAAAGGTCCTCTATTTAGGACACATCATCGGGGCAAAGGGGGTACAGGTACACCAGGATAAAATACAAGCCATCATGGAATGGCCTACTCCTAAAACACTCATAGAACTAAGAGGATTCCTGGGTATGTGCACTTATTACAGGAAGTTTTTCAAAGGATTTTCTCAGCTGTGTGCACCTTTGACCGATTTTAATAAGAAGGGATCATTCAAGTGGGATGAGGAAGCTCAAAAAAAAATGGACAAGATGAAGGAAGTGACGAGTACGTGCCCAGTCTTAGCCCTTCCAGATTTCAGTCTCCCTTTTACCTTGGAGTGTGATGCATCTGGGGAAGGAATAGGGGTCGTACTGATGCAGAAGAGGCACCCTCTTGCCTATGAGAGTCAGAAATTCAGGGGTCCCGAGCTACTCTACAGCATTTATGACAAAGAAATGCTAGCTATCATGTATGCACTAGCTAAATTCCGACAATACTTGGTTGGTGCCCAGTTTGTGGTCAAGTCAGACCATAACAGTCTCAAATATCTGTTAGAGAAGAAGGATTTGAATGAGAGGTAGCAGAAATGGGTAAGTAGAATACAGGCCTATGACTTTGACATTTAATTTTTCAAAGGGAAGAACGATGTGGTGGTTGATGTGTTATCCAGGAGGCCATCCATCTTTGCTATGACCAGGGTATCAATTGACTGGAAAGATCACTTAGCGATGGAGTATACAAAAGATTAGTTCGCATGCTAGTTATTGGATGGGGAGATACAAGATGATATTTTCAAGGTTATGAATGATCTCATCTACTATAAGGACCGTATCTTTTTGGTTCCTGAATCATCCTTCAAGGCTAAGATATTGCAGGCATACCATGACTCACCAATGGCAGGTCATCAGGGAATCAGCAAAACGTATAGGCAGGTGAGAGAGAGGTTCTCATGGAAGGGTCTCAAGGAGGATGTGATTAAGCACGTCAAGGAGTGTACTACATGTCAAAAGAACAAAGATGAGCAGACACTCCCAACAGGATTACTACAACCCCTACCCATTCTGGAGCACAAATGGGAAAGCATATCCATGGATTTCATCATCAGAATGCCAAAGACACAAGGGAAGGATTTCATATTTGTAGTAGTGGACAGGTTGATAAAGTTCACATATTTCTTCGCCATATCCATTGACTTCGGTGCAGCACAGGTGGCAGAACTTTTTTTCAGGGAAATCTTCAGGTTGCATGGCCTACCCAAGACCATTGTCAGTGACAGGGATAGCAGGTTCATGAGTACATTCTGGCAGGAATTATTTAGGTTGGTTGGTATGGCCTTAACCCCTAGCACCAGTTATCACCCTCAGACAGACGGACAAACAAAAATTTTCAACAAATGGGTGGAAGGTTACCTCAAAAATTATGTGGCAGGACAACAGAAAGCGTGGGCCAGATGGTTGTGCTTGGGAGAGTACTGCTACAACACCACCCAACATACGTCCATAGGCATGTCACCATTCAAGGCCTTGTACAGATATGATCCTCTATCTTTTGGGGAGATTGATTTCAGTGACAGAAAGGCACCTATGGTATAGGATTGGATACAACAGAGCCAAGACATCCTCAGGGAATTGAAGGATCATCTACAGAGAGCATAGAACCAGCAAAAGGTTCAAGTAGACAAGCACAGAGTTGATCGTACTTTTGAGGTTGGTGACCTAGTCTACTTAAGACTCCAACCATACAGGCATGTGTCCATAAAAATGAGCGGAGCGGATAAACTACAACCACATTTCTTTGGACCCTACAGAGTTAGCAGGAAGATAGGGGATGTAGCTTACGAGTTGGAGCTTTCGCCGGGTAGCAAAATACACAATGTCTTCCATGTTTCCTGCCTTAAGAAAGCCCTCAGCCAACACATCAGACCCATTGAGGTACTACCTCCCCTGGATGAGGAAGGTCAACTTATTTTGATTCCAAAGGAGATATTAGAGGTCTGAGAGAAAAGGCTCAGAAACCGAAGCATCAAAGAATACCTGATCAAATGGAAGGATTTACCCATTGAGGATGCCACATGCGAAAAGGAGTAGGTGGTAAGAGAAGCAGGTTTGGAATTGCTTGAGGACAAGCAATTTCAAGAAGGGGAGACTATAATGTCCCCCACCTCTTGATGGAGAGGTGATGAGGAGACTCATTGGCCTGGGCACCCCCACTAGGTCATAGTCTCACATTGAGGGGGAAAGTCAACTAAGCTAAGTTATATTTTTAAGTTGACTCAAGGAAGAAAAAGGATAAAAGGAGTAAAAGATAACTCAATAGAAGAATAGAAGCTAACCCTGGGAGTTAACCTAACTCAACAAAGAATTAGAAGGAAAAGTATAAGTAAGAGGTTGGGGCGCACCCATTAGTCATTCTGGATTTGGTATATTGTTTGCTATTGCTCTTGAGAAACTCAGTGGTGAAATACACACTCACCTTCTTCCACAGCTTGGTCTCGGGGATGAAAGATTCCTCCACACCATTCTACTCTCATCATATTTCCATACAGCACTTCAGAAGGTAGCAGGGCCATACTGTTCTTGTGTTTTCAGCAAGGGCACACCATCTTCTAGAGGAGGGTTCGATCCAGCTTATCAGGAGAACCTGTATCCATTCCGACACTTGGGTTTTATTTGAAGGAGCACTACCATCATTTTAAGGGTTTTTCTGGATATTTATCACCATCATATATTTAGCTTCAGAGTGGGACATCTTGGAGGCTAAGGGGACATCCTATGATTCAATAAATCTCAGATCTAGAAAGCTACATCAGGAATCTGAGTCTGAAACTTCTCCTACAGGGTTCTCATAGCCCGATCTACATTCCTGGGGAGTTTTAGGGAAATTGGAGGCTTTTCTCATCAGGTTCGAATCACCTAGAGTTCCAGACATCAAGGAGGGCACAGCTTCAGCAGAAGATTCATAGTTTGGAAGGGTTTTCCTTGGGCGTTCAGCTTGAGATTTCAGGAGGGTAATCCTACCACGCTGATCTATCATCTTGACGAGTTCGGACTCATTTGGAGTCTTCCTTCAGTGGGACCAATTTATTGAGGGTTTCAGTCTTCTAGTGGAGCGTCGCATTCTTCAACTGGAGAGTTGGCAGTCATATCTGCTTGTATTGACCTCCAGTTCCTATTCAGCCTTTGGAGGCTTATTTTGTATCGGCAGAGCATTTTGTAGCAGCTCATATCTATTGTCTTTAATCCCATCTGAGGATTGTTCCAGATTGTCTATCTATTGTATTGATTCCATATTGCTCATAATAAAGGTCATATCTTTGCTTGTTATTCTATATCTTGGATGTATTGTGATATTCATGTGTTGGATGAATCTTATATGAATGCACTTAATAACTGGATAACTCAATAAACACCTGCACATCAACAAATCAGTGGTAGTTAGTGATTCCAAGAAACAAATTTGGCTTGGGATCATTACATTTAGCCCCCAAAATGAATCTCCTCAATGATACCTTTCCAACGGGCTATCACACGCCTAAAACGGAGATCGTATGCAAAAGTTACGACCCCGGGAAGTTGATGTACTAATTACCCAAACGGGGCCCACAAGACTTTTGGCGCTTCATCTCCTAGGGTTAGGTTTTTGGATGTCTATGGTTTTTGACATTCCTGTTTATTGTAAAAAGGCCTTCAAATCCTCATTGTAATCATCTTCTTTCGAATGAGCACAACCATCACATCTCTTCTCAAAGATAAGCCGCCACCAGTCCAGCAAGCTTGTTTCCACTGCATTTTACAGTTTAAGCTTATTTCCTTATTGAATAGAAAACCAATTTTACTGTATCTCTGTTATTTTATGTTAAGAAACTGTTAATAATCTGTAGTCATTTATTTCTACTAAAAACATATGGATCAGTGGTAATAGATCATTCTACTCATTGTCATATTAATGCATGTCCCCAACGAGGTCAGAGTACAAAGAGTTGGGTCTCGAGCTTGTTTCTCTTGAGGAAAAAATCTCTCGCACACCCAAGCAACCTCTCATTGTAGGAGAAAATAAATATGATGGGACAGGAGATCCTTTCAAAATATTGATTGAGGAATCTCTCACGCATCAAAGATTCAGAGCGATATATGGCGGTCAAGTATCGCTACCCTCTGCATAGATACATCCAGACCAAAATGGAAATTTTGGACATCTCATCCTTGGGCGCGGCCTCCCTATATCCCATCAAAATCGAGCAGAAGCTCAAAAAAAAGACACGGCAATTTGGACCTGGGAACCCCTCACAAAAAAATCCAGGAAAGGGTGGCCCAAACCAATAGAACAAAGGATAGAACAAATATGGAGAGTATCAGGACAACCATTCCAAGCCGCAAGCAAAGAAGCATACCGAAAAGATAAAGAAAGATATCGGGAAGTGGTGCGACTTTCATAAGAGCCCTTGGCATAACACTGTTGACTGCCACTCAAAGTAGTCGTTGGTGGCCGAAGTGAAAGCCTTTGACTCAGATGAGGGTTTAGAATCTGAGCCAGAACCAGAAAGGGGAAGACGGATCATTGACGTGGAACCCAGTGCCACCATTGCTACCACCAAGCTCCAGCCTGGTGAACCAGATGAGCCAGAAGAAGGAGAATGCATATTCCATTCACAAATGTGGGTAAAAGGCACCCTGCTGCACTTCATCATGGATAAAGGTATCCAGAAGAACCTCATCTCAGCAAAGGTCATCAAACAGTTGGCCCTATCGACAACACCGCACCCACAACCCTATACCATTGGATGCCTCCACCAAGGAAGTGATCCTCGTGTCAACCAACAGTGTCGATTGTCGTACGACATCAAGCCCTTCAAAGACGAGGTATTATGTGATGTTTCTCCTCTCGAAGTTTTTGATGTTATTTTGGGCCAACCTTATTTATGGAAATGTCATGTTGTATATGAGTCTAGGCCTCGTAGTGTTATTATTACTTTGAATTGGAAATTTTGCAGGATACCCGAGGCAGTCCCACCTAGTGTTATTTCCTTGATCTCTACTAAGAAATACAAGAAGCTCATCTCTCATATGGGGAATTTTATCTTCTTCTTGATTCGCTCTCAGAATAAGGGAAAGATCACAGCTACATCCAGGGTCTCTACGGCCGACCTCTCCACACAATAGAAGCAAGTATATAAGGTCACGGAAGAATACTCAGATATATTCTCCTCACCTACCGGGGTACCTCTGCGCTACCAGGTCAAGCACCCCATCAATCTAAACCCTAGTGCACCGCTGCCCAATGGGCGAGTCTATCGCCGTGCTCTGTTAGAGAATGAGGAGATCAAGTGACAGATCCAAGAAATTCTCCAAAAGGGGCACATCCATCCTAGCTCATGACCTTGTGGGATCCCAATCATGATGGTACAAAAGAAATATAGAACTTAGTGACTCCGCATTGATTGTCGGTCTCTGAATAAATTCACAGTCAGAAATCGATACCCGATTCCCTGAATCGATGACCTCCTTGATCAACTCATGGGGCCCAAATACTTCAGTAATATTGATTTGAAGTGTGGCTACCACCAGGTCCTGATAGAATAGACAGATGTATGGAAAACCACCTTCAAGTCAAAGGAAGGCATTTTTGAATGGTTGGTCATGCCCTTTGGTTTGAAAAATGCTCCAGCCACTTTCATGAGGATGATGGACGATATCCTATGACCCTTCACCAATAATTTTGTAGTGGTGTATCTAGATGACATCCCCATTTACAACAAGACTTGGGTCGAACACTTGTAGCATATTCAGTAGGTTCTGCACACCCTGCGGTAGCACAAGCTATATGCCAGCTTGGAAAAATGATCCTTCGACATGGACAGGGTCCATTACCTAGGCTACATAATTAATCATCATGGCGTACATGTGGATCCAACCAAGATCCAATTCATCCGTGACTGGCCAGCCCCAACCACACTCACTGAGCTTCGGAGCTTCTTGGTTCTTGCCAATTTCTACCGTAGGTTCGTGTTCGGATTCTCCCATATTGCATGGGCGCTTAGCCAAATAACCAGGGGCAGTGGTAAGGTGAATTTTGCATGGGGCCGGTCCCAACAACAATCATTCAATGATTTGAAGCAGTGCTTATGCTCAGCCCCAGTACTTTCACTACAATAACTACAAGAGCCCATTTGAGACTGACACAGATGCTTCTGAATATGCGAGGGGCACCATTCACACTCAGCACGGCCACCCCGTGGCCTATCGTAGTGAGACAGTATCAGATGTTGTCTGTAAGTACCCTACTTATGACAAATAAATGTACTCCATTGTGAAAGCCTGTTGCCAGTGGAGACATTACATTCTTGGGAAGGAGACAATAATCCACACTAATCATAAGCCACCACAGTTCATGCATACACAAGGAAAATTGCAGAATGATCGCCATCAAAAGTGGTCCACATACTTGCAGCAATTCCACCTCAACATCAAGTATAAAATAGGAAACACCAATCACGTTGTTGGTTGCCTCAGTAGACCACCAGTCATGGAACTCACCACAGTGCTAGACTCCTATGGCCATGAGACCTCTTGATGGCCCCAACTCTATGAGACAGACCCGGACTTTGCCACCATCTACCACATGTTGGGTGCAAATGAAGTTGTCGATAATTTCCATCTTTAGGATGGATTATTGTGTTGTCTAGGCCATATGTCTGTTCCATAAAGTGAGTGAGAGAAGATGATCTGGGAATCCCACTACAGTCTGGTGGAAGGACACTTTGGGGTCGAAAACACTGTGGCGATGCTACAAAAAGATTTCTACTGGCTGAAACTTCGACAGGAGGTCAACAAGTATATCAGGTCCTGCACTACCTGTGTTATTACCAAACCAACCACTAAGAAACACCCCTCTTCCTACTCCTGAAAGGCCATGGGAATCCATCTTAATGGACTACATGTCAGGCCTCCCATCCACCAAGCGGGGAAATGATTGTGTTCTTTTGGTTGTTGATTGCTTTTCTAAGATGGCAATTCTGGTTGACTGCAAGAAGAACATCACAATAGAGGCCACTGCCAAGCTCTTATTTGAACGAGTCTAAGTACATTTTGGAATCCCACAAACCATTGTCTCAGATCAAGATAGTTGATTTCTCAGAACATTCTGGGTGAGCCTCTGGTCACTATTGGACACCAAGCTCACCAAATCCATGGCCTTCCACCCCCAGATAGATGGCCAAACCGAGGTCGTAAATCGAATGTTTGTGCATATCCTTCGCATGTATAATTCAAAGCACCCTCACACATGGGATGAGAGCCTTCCCTATGTCCAAAATAGCTACAACCAAGCCCTACATATATCAGCCGGCCACATCCCCTTTTAGGTGGGGTTTGGATTCCAACCATTGGGTCCCATATATGTTTCACTTCCCCTTGCAGTCAACTCGACCGACTCATCTCCTGCTCCAACTGAAGCTGACAAAGCCACCCGGTTCATTGAACGGATCCAACACATCTTCCAACAAGTTCAGGATATCCTACAGAAGTCCAATGACAAGTAGAAGCAACACCATGATCAACATAGGGTGCCACATAAGTTTCAGGTGGGCGACAAAGTTTGGTTTCACTTACAGAAAGAACGCCTTACAGGACCCCATAGTAAGATTCACCCACTCCATTATGGGACATACACCATCACCAAGGCCATGGGGGATAATTCTTTTGAGCTCAACATTCCTCCTTTCCTTGGCCTGCACACAATGTTCAACATGGATCTCCTTCGCCCTTATTTCCCACCATTATTGGACACCTCAGACGTAGTAGAGAAGCTAACACCAACATAGATCAACCCCGACTGCATACAACAAGAATCCAACGATCATATTGTGGACACACATATCAAGGGCACTCAACAGCAAAGGATCTAGCTTTATCGAGTCGTCAAAGCAGGGAAGCTCCTGCACCAAGGCAAGTGGCTCACCCGGGACCAGATTTAGCAGAAATTTCCTCATGTCATGGGGGAACTCAACGCAATGGATACAATTGATTACTAAGGAGGGAGGATTGATCTAGGTGGATATCGGTGACCACCCACCTCCTCCAACTATCTCAAAATAGTTTTCTAACAATTTTGGCAATTTACTATTTTTAGCAGTTTTAACTTTCGGGGCCATTTTGAGGGCCTAAATGAAGGTTTTTCGAGATCGATCTTCCCAATGATAGCCCAAGGCATGGTTGAGGGCCCAAAATGAATATCCTCAATGATACCTTTCCAACAGGCCATCACACGCGTAAAATGGAGATCGTATGCAAAAGTTACGACCTCAGGAAGTTGATGTACTAACTTACCCAAACAGGGCCCACATGACTTTTGGCGCTTCATCTCCTAGGGTTAGGTTTTTAGATGTCTAGGGTTTTTGGAATTAGTTTTTATTGTAAAAAGGCCTTCAAACGCTCAATGTAATCATCTTCTTGCGAATGAGGGCATCTGTCACATCTCTTCTCAGAGATAAGTCGCCACTATTCCAACAAGCTTGTTTCCGTTGCATTTTACGGTTTCAGCTTATTTCTTTATTGAATAGAAAACCAATTTTACTATATCTCTATTATTTTGTGTTAATAACCTGTTAATAATATGTAGTAATTTCATTCTTCTCATAAAATCCATATCAATGGTATCAGAGTGGTCTTCTCCTTGTCGTTTTAATGCATGTCCCCAACGAGGTCGAAGTACAAAGAGTTGGTTCTCGAGCTTGTTTCTCTTGAGGAAAAACTCTCTCGCGCACCCAAGCGACCCCTCATCGTAGGAGAAAATAAAGATGAAGGGATAGGATATCCTTTCAATCTTTTTATTGAGGAATCCCTCACGTAACAAAGGAACAAGATGATGGATAGTTTCACGCAAATCCTTCGACGGCTCCCAACATGCGATGCATCTTCTTCGAGTGGAGGTGCCACCCACTTCAAGGTACAAATAAGCTTCGATATTCCTATATTTGAAGGTCAGATAGATGCAGATGGTGTAAACAAGTGGTTGAATCTACTAGACGGGTATTTTTATGTCCCTAACTTTTTGAATAGAGAAAAGATTACTTTTGCGCTCCTCAAAGTTGTTCCCCGTGTCAAAGATTGGTGGGAAACTTTCTATGAGAAAAAGGAAACAGAGGAACCCTCATTATTTACAATTGGCCACCTGGGATTCCTTAAGGGATGCTATTAAGGAGCAATAATACCCTACCATAAGTTATGACAACTTGTATACCAAATGGACCACACTGCGGCAAGAAAGAGACCAAGCAGTGCCAGATTTCATGAATATATTTCATAGCTTGCGCACCAAGATGGGTATCAAAGGTTCAAAGTGAAATTTGGTGCTCAAGTATCACAACACTCTTTACAGATACATACAGACCAAAATGGAATTTTTGGACATCTCATCCTTGGGCGCGACCTATCGATATGCCATCAAAATCGAGAAGAAGCTCAAACAAAAGACCCAGCAATTTGGGCCTGGGAACCCCTCACAACAAAGGCTAGGAAAGGGTGGCCCAAACCCACAGAACAAAGGATAGAGCAAAGATGGATAGTATCAATACAACTAGTCCAAGATGTAAGGAAAGAAGGACATCAGAAATACAAAGAAAGATACTGGGAAGTGGTGCAACTTCCATAAGATCCCTTGGCATAACACTATTGCCTATCGTTCAAAGCAGTCGTTGGTGGCCTAAGTGAAAGCCTCTGATTCAGATGTGGGTTCAGACTCTGATCCAAAACCACAAAGGGGAAGATGGATCATTGACACGGAACCCAATTCCATCATTGCTACCACCAAGCTCCAGCCTGGTGAACCAGATGAGCCAAAAGAAGGAGAATGCCTCCTCCATTCACAGATGTGGGTAAAAGGCACCCCATTGCACTTCATCATGGATAGAGGTATCCAAAAGAACCTCATATTAGCAAAGGTTGTCAAGCGATCGGCCCTACCGACAACACCGCACCTACAACCCTACACCATTGGATGGCTCTGCTAAGGAAGCGATCTTCGCGTCAACCAACAATGTCAATTCTCGTACAGGATTAAGCCCTTCAAAGACGAGGTATTGTTTGATGTTGCTCCTCTCAAATTTTGTGATGTTCTTTTGGGCCAACCTTATTTATGGAAACATCATGTTGTATATGAGTCTAGGCCTCATAGTGTTTTTATTACTTTGAACAAAAAATTGTACAGGATACCCGAGGCAGTCCCACCTAGTGTTATTTCCTTGATCTCTACTAAGAAATGCAGGAAGGTCATCTCTCAAATGGGGAAGTTTGTCTTCTTCATGATTCGCTCTTAGAATAAGCAAAATATCACAGCCACATCTAGGGTCTCTGCGGCCAACCTCTCCACACAGTAGAATAAAGTAGATAAGGTATTGGAAGAATACTCAGATGTCTTCTCCTCACCTACCGAGGTACCTTTGCACTGCCAGGTCAAGCACCCCATCGATCTGACCCCTGGTGCACCATTGCCCAATGGGCCAATCTATCGTCTCTCTTTGTTAGAGAATGATGAGATCAAGAAAAAGATCCAAGAAATGCTCCACAAGGGGCACATCCATCCTAGATCATCACCTTGCGGGAGCCCAATCACGCTGGTACAAAAGGAATATGGAACTTGGTGACTCTGCATTGATTATCGGGCTCTGAATAAAATCACAGTCAGAAACTGGTACCTGGTTCCCTAAATCAACGACCTCCTTGATCAACTCACCAGGGCCAAATACTTCGGTTAGATTGATCTGAAGTCTAGCTACCACCAGGTCCCGATAGAATAGACAGATGTATGGAAAACCATCTTCAAGTCAAAGGAAGTCCTTTTTGAATGGTTGGTCATGCCCTTTGGTTTGAAAAATGCTCCAGCCACTTTCATGTGGATGATGGACGATATCCTGCGAACCTTCACCAATAATTTTGTAGTGGTGTATCTGGATGACATTCTCATTTACAACAAGACTTGGGTCAAACACTTGCACCATATTGAGCATGTTCTGCACACACTACGGTAGCACAAGATATATGCCAACTTGGAAAAATTCTCCTTCGGCATGGACAAGGTCCATTACCTTGGCTACATAATTGATCAGCATGGCATACATGTGGATCCAACCAAGATCCAAGTCATTCGTGACTAACCAGCCCCAACCACACTCACTGAGCTTCGGATCTTCTTGGGCCTTGCCAATTTCTACTGCAGGTTCATGTTGGGATTCTCCCATATTGCATGGGCGCTTAGCCAAATAACCAGGGGTGGTGGTAAGGCAAAATTTGTGTGGGGCCAGTCCCAAAAACAAGTGTTCGACGATTTGAAGCAGCGCTTGTGCTCAGCCCAAGTACTTTCACTACCAGACCTGAAGCAGCCCTTTGAGATCGAGACAGATGCTTTAGACTATGCAGTGGGTGCCATTCCCACTCAACAGGACAACCTCATGGCCTATCATAGTGAGACGCTATCAGATGTTGTTCGCAAGTACCCTACTTATGACAAAGAAATGTAATCCATTGTGCAAGCCTACCACCAGTGGAGACATTACATTCTTGGGAAGGAGACAATCATCCACACTGATCATAAGCCATCGAAGTTCATTCAGACATAAGGAAAATTGCAGAATGATCTCCATCAATAGTGGTCCACATACTTGCAGCAATTGCACCTCAACATCAAGTAAAAAATAGGAAGCACCAATCGCGTCGTTGGTTGCCTCAGCAGACCTCCAGTTGTGGCACTCACTATGGTGCTAGACTCTTGTGGCAATGAGACCTCTGGATGGCCCCAACTCTATGAGACAAACCCAGACTTCACCACCACCTACCAAATTTTGGGTGAAAATGCAGTTGTTGATAATTTCCATCTTCATGATGGATTGTTGTGTCATCTGGTCCATATCTGTGCTCCATAAAGCAAGCGAGCGAAGATGATATGGGAATCCCACTACAGTTGGGTGGCAGGACAATTTAGCGTCAAAAAGATAGTGGTGATGCTACAAAAACATTTCTACTAGCCGAAACTTCGACAGGAGGTCATCAAGTATATCAAGTCCTCCACTACCTGGGCTATAGAAAACATTACCACTAAGAAACAGGGCCTTTACACCCCTCTTCCTACTCTTGACAGGACATGGGAATCCATCTCAATGAACTACATGTCAGGCCTCCCATCCACCAAGTGGGGAAATGATTGTGTTTTTGTGGTTGTTGATCGTTTTTCTAAGATGGTGATTCTGGTTGTCTGCAAGAAGAACATCATAGTAGAGGCCACTGCCAAGCTCTTCTTTGAATGAATCTGGGTACATTTTGGAATCACACAAACCATTGTCTCAGATTGAGATAATGGATTTCTCAGGACATTTTGGTCGAGCCTCTGGTCACCACTGGACACCAATCTCACCAAATCCACGACCTTCCACCCCCAGATAGTTGGCCAAACCAAGGTCGTCAGTCGAATGATTGTGCATATCCTTCGCATGTATAATTCAAAGCACCCTCGCACATGGGATGAGAACCTTCCCTATGTCCAACATAGCTACAACTGATCCCTACATATCTCAACCGGCCACATCCCCTTTCAGGTGGGGTTGGGATTCCAACCATTGGGTCCCATAGATGTTTCACTTCCCCTTGCGGTCACCTCGACCGACTCATCTCCTGCTGCAAATGAAGCTGACAAAGCCACCCGGTTCATTAAGAAGATCTAGCACATCCACCAACATGTTCAGGATATCCTATAGAATTCCAATGACAAGTACAAGGAGCGCCATGATCAACATCGAGTGCCACATAAGTTTCAGGTGGGCAACAAAGTTTGGTTGCACTTGCAGAAAGAACGACTTACAGGACCCCATTCGAAGCTTCAACCACTCTGTTATGGGTTGTACACCATTACCAAGGCCATGGTGGATAATTCTTTTGAGCTCAACATTCCTCCTTTCCTTGGCCTACACCCAGTGTTCAACGTGGATCTCCTTCGCCCTTGTTTCCCACCTTTATTGGACACCTCATACATAGAAGAGCAGCTGAAACCAACAAAGCTCAACCTCAACTACAAACAATAGGAATTCATTGATTATATTGTGGACACACAGATCAAGGGAACTTGACAACAAAGGATCTATCTTTATCGAGTTGTTAAAGCAGGGCAGCTCCTGCACCAAGGCAAGTGGCTCACCCGTGGCCAAATTCAGCAGAAATTTTCTCATCTGATGGGGGAACTCAATGGAATGGAGACCATTGATTCTTAAGGAGGGAGGATTGATCCAGGTGGATATTGGTGGCCACCCACCTCTTCCAACTGGCTCAAAACAGTTTTCTAACAATTTTGGCAATTTACTATTTTTAGCAGTTTTAACTTCCGGGGCCATTTTGGGGGCCTAAATGAAGGTTTTTCGGGATAGATATTCTCTATGGTACCCAAAGGAATGATTGATCCCCCAAAATGAATCTCCTCTATGATACCTTTCCAATGGGATATCACACACCTAAAACGGAGATCGTATGAAAACGTTACGACCCCGGGAAGTTGATTTACTAACTTACCCAAACGGGGCCCACGTGACTTTTGGTGCTTCATCTCCTAGGGTTAGGTTTTTGGATGTCTAGGGTTTTTGGAATTCCTTTTTATTGTAAAAAGGCCTTATGAGCCTCATTGTAATCATCTTCTTGCAAATGAGCACAGTCGTCACATCTCTTCTCAGAGATAAGACGCCAAAATTCTAGCAAGCTTGTTTCCACTACATTTTACAGTTTCATCTTATTTCCTTATCAAATAGAAAACCAAATTTATTGTATCTCTGTTATTTTTTGTTAGAACCTTTTAATAATCTGTAGTCATTTCGTTTTTCTCGTAAAATTCGGAACAAAATACGAGCTATATCCGTCTTGCATGCAACATATCTGAGCTTATTGCAGCAAATCCGAGCTATATCCTTCTTCCATGCAGTAGATCCGAGCTATATCCTTCTTGCATTCAGACACAAGAAAAATGCAGAATGATCTCCATCAAAAGTGGTCCACATACTTACATCAATTCCACCTCAACATAAAGTATAAAACAAGAAGCACCAATCACGTCGTTGGTTGCCTCAGTAGACCGCCAGTCGTGGCTCTCACCACAGTGCTAGACTCCTGCGGCCATGAGACCTCTAGCTGGCCCCAACTTTATGAGACAGACCCGGACTTCGCCACCACCTACCAAATGTTGGGTGAAAACATATTTGGAGATAATTTCCATCTTCAGGATGGATTGTTGGGTCGTCTAGGCCATATCTATGTTCCATCAAGTGAGCGAGTGAAGTTGATCTGGGAAGCCCACTACAGTCAAGTGGCAGGACACTTCGGCATCGAAAAGACAGTAGTGATGCTACAAAAACATTTCTACTGGCCAAAACTTCAAAGGAGGTCAGCAAGTATATTAGGTCCTGCACTGCCTGCACTATTGCCAAAACGACCACTAAGAAACAGGGCCTGTACACCCCTCTTCCTACTCCTGACATGCCATGGGAATCCATCTCAATGGACTACATGTTAGGCCTCCCATCCACCAAGTGGGGAAATGATTGTGTTTTTGTGGTTGTTGATCACTTTTCTAAGATGACGATTATGGTTGCTTGCAAGAAGAACATCACAGTAGAGGCCACTACCAAGATCTTCTTTGAACGAATCTAGGTACATTTTCGAATCCCACAAACTATTGTCTCAGATTGGGAGAGTCGATTTCTCAGCACATTCTGGTCGAGCCTCTGGTCACTGTTGGACACCAAGCTCACCAAATCCACAGCCTTCCACCCCCATACAAATGGCCAAATCAAGGTCGTCAATCGAATGATTGTGCATATCCTTTGCATGTATAATTCAAATCACCCTTGCACATGGGATGAGAGCCTTCCCTATGTCCAACATAGCTACAACCGATCCCTACATATCTCAACCGGACACAACCCCTTTCAGGTGGGTTTGGGATAACAATCATTGGGTCCCATAGATGTTTCACTTCCCCTTGTGTTCACCTCGACCGACTCATATCCTACTCCAACTGAAGATGAAAAATCCACCTGGTTCATTGAGCATATCTAGCACATCCGTCAATAGGTTCAGATATCCTACAGAAGTCCAATGACAAGTACAAGTAGCGCCATGATCAACATCAGGTGCCACATAGTTTCAAGTGGGCGACAAAGTTTGGTTGCACTTGCAGAAAGAATGCCTTACAAAACCCCATCGGAAGTTTTTCCCACTCCGTTATGGGCCGTACACCATCTCCAAGGCTGTGGGGGATAATGATTTTGATCTTAACATTCCTCCTTTCCTTGGCCTGCACCCAATGTTCAACATGGATCTCCTTCACCCTTATTTCCCACTATTATTCGACACCTCAGATGTAGCAGAGAAACTGACACCAACAGAGATCAACCCTGACTGCATAAAATAGGCATCCAATGATCATATTGTGGACACACAAATCAAGGGCACTCGACAGCAAAGGATCCATCTTTATCAAGTCGTCAAAGCAAGGCAGCTCCTGCACCAAGGCAAGTGGCTCACCCGGGGCCAAATTTACCAAAAATTTCCTCATTTGATGGGGGAACTCAACGCAATGGATACCATTTCTTCCTAAGGAGGTTTGATTGATCCAGGTGGATATCGGTGGCCACCCACCTCTTCCAAATGGCTCAAAATAGTTTTCTGACAATTTTGGCAATTTACTATTTTTAGTAGTTTTAACTTCTGGGGTCATTTTAAGGGCCTAAATGAATTTTTTTCGGGATCAAGCTTCACAATTATAGCCAAAGTCATTATTGATCCCCCAAAATGAATCTCCTCGATGATACCTTTCCAATGGGCTGTCACACGCCTAAAATGGAGATCATATGTAAAATTTATGACCCCGTGAAGTTGATGTACTAACTTACCCAAATGAGGTCCACATGATTTTTGGCGCTTCATCTCCTAGGGTTAGGTTTTGGATGTATATGGTTTTGGGCATTCCTGTTTATTGTAAAAATGCCTTCTGAGCCTCATTGTAATCATCTTCTTATGAATGAGTGCATCCATCACATTTCTTCTCAGAGATAAGCTGTCACCATTCCAGCAAGCTTGTTTCCACTGCATTTTACAGTTTCAACTTATTTCCTTATCGAATAGAAAACCATTTTTACTGTATCTCTGTTATTTTTTGTTAAGCACCTGTTAATAATCTGTAGTCATTTCATTCTGCTCATAAAATCCAAAACAAAATACAAGCTATATCCTTCTTGCATGCAACATATCTGAGCTTATTGCAGCAAATCCGAGCTATATCCTTCTTGCATGCAGTAGATCTGAGCTTATTGTAGCATATCCAAGATATATCCTTCTTACATGCAGTAGATCTGAGCTTATTGCAGTATATCTGAGATATATCCTTCTTGCATGTAGCAGATCCAAGCTTATTGCAGCAGACCCAAGCTATACCCTTCTTGCATGTAATAGATCTGAACTGTAACATACCCAGCCACCCACAGGTCATGGTATGCCACCTTCAAGCCCACCCTGGGAATTTTCTCTTACCGATACCTTTTTAAATTAATAAGGATTCATAAAAGAAAAGGATTTAACCACATGCACAACAATAACCATCAAGCATGAATATTCTAAAGATGTAATCAAACGATAAATAAACACAACGGAATACATTCATATACAAGTAGATAATACCATAACAGAGAGCACTTGTCTTTATAAAAGAAGACACCAATTGGTTGCATACCAAGGACGTTACACCCAACTGTAGATGTTATTGCTCCCAAAACTCAACAACAATATCACCCCTGAGCCAGGGCTATGAATCCACAAGGATGGTTCCAGAGTGTTACTTGGCTTCCCAAACTCTCACATGCTTTCCCAGCACTCACAGCAATCCAAGTACCCAGCTCTCTTCTACCTAGCTTGCACCACCGAAGAGAATGGACCTCCACCCTTCTCTGCCACATAGTCCCTCAGGCAGTCCTTCTCCTTATTCTGGGCTCCAGTGCAACTGGTCCATAATCTCGATGCTAGAACTCTCAAGACTCGCAGTTGTGAACAACGTTGGACACAGGCCAATGCATCTTAGACATGTAGGTCTCAAGTGATGGTTGGATCACACCAACGACCACTACAACCAACAATACCATGACTAATATTCATCATTTTGGTTCCCTTTCCCAAATCAAGATGCAGGTGAGGATTTTACCATGAGTGATAGGTAAGGATGGAATGAATGAATGAGTGAGAAAGAAAATGAAGAAGTGAAAGAGATATCGGTTGAACCCCTCATCAGACCAGAGGTGGGTTTAAGTAATTCATGGGGAATCAAGAACCTCATGGCCTTCCCCAAGAATATCACGTAACTGATCCACCCCCTTAGACCAAAGGGTAGTTAAAAATAGGAAATAAAAAATTATCCCCTCAAACCCTCTCTCTTGTGGAATCATATCCCCCTATAACTCTAGTCCTTGTCTATCTAGCAACCAACGATGTATGTATTATCAATAATGATCAAGACATTACATTTCTTGGGAACATTGTCCTTTTAATAATTGTTTGGTCACTCTGGCCTCTCAGCAATGTAGCAATACATTATTTAAAATGGGGGTTCGAAACCCGAGGTGTTACATCCCCTCCCCCTTATTTTGGCATTGTCCTTAGTGCATATACAAAATAGAGATCAAAATCTCAAAAATTATTCAAAAATTTGTGGGTACTCTGCCTGCATGGCATCTTCATGCTCCCAGGTAGCATATTTAGGACCATAGCAGGTCCACTGAACTTTTACCACCTCTATAACTCGATTCCAGAGCATTTTGACCCTTTTGTCCAATACCCGCACTGGTTGGACTAGAAAGTCCCCCTCTATCTCTACTTGAATCAGATGCCAATCAAAAACATGGTTAGGATCATGTACATATTTCTTTAGTAAAGAGACATGAAATACATTATGCACATTCATGGAAGTAGGCAATGCAAGAATGTATGAAAATGGCCCTATTCTGTCCAATATTTCAAATGGACCGCAGAATCTGGCTGCCATTTTTGTACAACTACCCAATTTTAAAGAACTTTTCTTGAGCTTCACTTTTAGAAGCACATGCTCCCCTAATTTAAATTCTCTAGTTGTCTTGTTCTTATCTGCATAAATTTTTTGTCTATCCTGAGTTGTCTTTAAATTATGCTTGATCTTAACCATTTGGTCTTCCATATCCTTGAGCAACTCTGGCCCAAGTACCACTCTATCTGATGGGTTGTCCTAGCTCACTGGGGTATTTCATTTTGTACCGTACAAGGCTTCAAATGGGCTCTGTTATCGCACAGTTTGTAGGAAAGGTTTAAGTAGCTTGAAGTCAAGGCTCAAACTGGCGTAACAGGAGCTTCCCCACCCACTGTCACCTCGATGGGGAGCTCTTTCTATTTAGGGTGGCTAATCCCAAGGGAGACGTCCCT
>ML780388.1:445983-468949 GCA_009831015.1 Picea engelmannii
ACAGGACAAATATGACGAAGAAGAAGAAAGATGGGCCCTCCAGGGCCATGCTCAAGTCAACCCTGCTCTCGGTACTCCATGTCTAGGACCATGTGGGCCTCGAGACATGATCTCCTAGTTATCCCTAGATATCGGGGATAACAGGCTCATTCTCAAAGAATCTTGATACCCATTATTAAATGAAAACTCAACCAAGTGTAAGTAATCCTCCCACTTAGATGGTTTATCCATCACATACATTCTCAGCATGTCTTCAATTATTCGGTTGACCCTCTCTGTTTTTCCATCTAACTGGGAATGGTATGTTTTGCTAAAGTTTAGATTTATACCAAATCCTTTAAAAAATCCCCTCCATAAATTTGAGGTAAACTTTGTATCTCTATCCGAGACAATTATCCTAGGTATCCCATGCAACCTAGCAATCTCTCTCATGCAAATTTCTGCAATATTGGTCGTTGTATGTGTTGTCTTTACAAGCACAAAATGAGCAACCTTTGTTAATTTGTCAACCACCACCATGATGGAGTCATGTTGCTTATTCATTTTGGGTAATCCTGTGATGAAATCCATGGTGATCACTTCCCATTTCTTCTTTGGAATGGGTAAAGGTTGTAGAATCCTTGTTGAATGCCTATGTTCAGCTTTCACCTTCTAACATTCCATACATCGGGCGATGTAATCAGAAACATCATTTTCCATTCCCAGCCAAAAGAATTGGCTTCTTACTACTGTAACTATTTTATGGTAACTGGGATGTCCAGCATAAGGAACATCATGCATTTCCTTCAATACCAAATTCCTCAGTTCTCCGGAACTAGGAACATAGATTCTATTCTTATGAATGAGTAATCCATCTTCTTTTATCTCATACTCCTCTATTTTTTGTTGTACATCTCCTTGTTGTAAGATTTCCTTTACTTATAGGTAATGTTTATCTGTAGCAAGACCATCTAAAATTCTTCTCTTCAAGTCTGATTGATGCATACTGAAAGAAATAGCATGCATGAGATGCACTCTTCTACTAAGTGCATCAGAAACTTTATTCTCTTTTCCTTTGATATGCTTGATATCGAGGTCATACTCACTTAAAAATTCCAGCCATCTTGTTTGCCTAGAATTTCAGGTTGGTTGTTCAAAAAGATATTTCAGGCCAATGTGGTATGTCCTTAATTCAAATCTCTTCCCCATGAAAGAATGCCTCCACATCCTCAAGGCGTGGACAATGGAAGCAAGCTCCAAGTCATGTGTGGCATAGTTCCTGTTAGTATCCAGATACTAAATTTTCGATTTTATCCTTGTTGCAGGAATGCAGTTATTCTCGTAGCATCGAGAAGTGTTGTTCCTAAGCACCGATATTGCATATGCCAAAAATAGTGCTGCGTTTTTAACTTGCCTCGTTGGAGAGAGAAAAATTTAATGGCTGGGAGCCAATCTCCAGAACCTGCAATCAAGACACATATCAGTATTAGCACAATCGTTGAGATTTCATTTTCTCATATTCATGGTTCCTTAGCATATATGTCTCAAGATACGATGGCCAAAAAAACAAATAAAAGGAGCCTACGAAGTATCAAAATTCTATGTTCATTGCATTGATAGTATTATTGCTTTTAAGTTACTTTAAGGTTTTTATCTTTTTTATATATAGAATAAAAATGCATTTGTGCCATAAGAACAATAGCATTGAAAGAGAACTCCAATTGGTAACGTGACCACATGTGTCAAAGGGTTTGATCACAAATAAGTGAGGTGTTAAGGTAAAAGGGCAGTGCAACTAGATATTCATCTCAATATGTATTTGATTAATTTTTGTATTCACACATCGATAACATCACACCAAGCCAAGATGAGGAGGGGACCAAGTCCCATGCACTACAAGTCTATATTTATAAGAACTATTGGCATATTTAAACACATGTGGTTGTTCTTCACCCAATACATGCGAGATAGATCCCAAAAGCAGAGTTAAAGTGCACCATCACAACCCAGGGTCCAGGTGCCTTCTCATGGATCTGTTCATGGTCTTAAAATTAATCTCAGCATCGATTCACATGGATTAGGTATCAATCAAGTGCGCCACCAAGCATCATCCAGTGCCAGTAATCTCCCATGGGTTCACACATGTTAGTTACAACAGTACAAATGCATAGCATAGTTAATAATTTTTCTTGCAAAGTATGGTTAAGGAAGTCGCCCTTGTATCTTTACGGGGTAGAGGAAAACTGTGAAGGAGAAACTGAAATGTGCCAATCTAAAGCTTTAAAAAAAAAGAGAATCATCCCTTGGTAATATTCCCACTATTTCTTTTTGTGACACTGATTCTCCAATGAAACATGTTAACATTGGTATTCCTGTGAATAATAAATCACAGTATTGGTTGTTTGTTTTGGATGTTGGAAAGGATCGTTTTACAGATGCGAGGAACAATTGCCCCAATTCGTAAATGGGATGTCATGTTTGACTTGTTCTTTTACAGGGAGCCAGAGGAATCCAAGGGAGCACAAAGAGCTTTCTGTCAGGCATGCTGAAGGCTTCAAGGAAGCAACTATCATGTCTGCAATTTCAAAGTTAGATGAAGCTCTGAAAAAGGAAAACATTTCTTAATATGATTTGTGTGGTAGACCTAAGAGCATGTACAACATTTACCTGAGGATGTTGAATAATATGCAGAGAGTTGATGAAATCTATGACCTATGTGGTCTTTGACTAATTGTCTTGGATGATAAGCATTGTTATGCTACTCTGCAGATTGTTCACCATTGTGGACAAATATTCCTCGGAAGATTTTATGTGATTCATTGTGTCTGGGCTGCAGCAGAAGCTTATTCAGCTCCATCAATTGTGATTTCATCTCATACACCTTATGGAGTTTATGTTTTTTATTATTTTCAAGAAACATATGCATGGAGCCACAATACTAATGAGAATGATAGGGTTGCAATCTTGGAGAAGCAAACAGGATGTTATTTGAGTGTGTGCACTTCAAGAAGGAAAATATATGAACTTTGGAGTTCATGATAATACACATGGGTGCCATGCAAAGAGGAACTCCTTGACCTGACAACCTTGAGAAGCTTTTAATATATTACAGAAAATGCCTCTCGGTAGAAAGATGAAGATTTCTTCTTCCTCGAAAGAAACAGAGTAGGGAAGCCTAGTCAAGAAATCAACAATTATGTTATAGCAATCATTAACAACATCCTAGAGACCAATTTGATAACGTTTATATGAAGGTACAGAATATGAAAGTTTTCCAGGATTATTTTATCAGTTTTTATAGTGGCAAACAGGTGGCAGCATATCAATTCGATGAGCATTTCCAGGAGGGAAGTCACAAGTGGTAAAAGTTTTAGTCAAAGGATTATTTCTAGGACATGTGGCAGACAGTCAAAGAGATGGAAATCAGTTTCTATTTCTAGGTGGCAGTTTAAGAGTTGAGTTAAGTTTTGATAAAGATTGTATTCCTTGCATTTAGGATTTAATTCCTAGTTTTAAATAAGACAGTTTTGATTTAGTTGGACAGATGGATTTTCAGATCCATATCTTTAGGATCTAATCTCACCTATTGTAACTAGATTAGATTTAGTAGATATTTGAATCCTTCTTCAAGGATCTTAATTAATCATTGTAAGACTATAAAGCCAAAACATTTTGACAATAGGAGAGAGGAGACCTAAGAGGGTGAGGCCTGAGAAGGAACTTGATGAGATAGCATACAGTGTGTGTTATTGTAAGCCTGGGGGGATTTTATTAAGTATTCATTTTTGACATTGAACATCCCTATGAATTGTGCTATTAGATTGTGATCTTTATGTTTTCCATTCTTATTTTCCTCTTGCTTTAATGAGTTACAGACATTGAGAATCAATGATTGTCCATAAACAATAGATTCTTGAGCAGCAAGATTTGTTGTAATCTGTCTGTTGTTTCTGTGCTTTGTTCAAGTATCTGTCAAATCCATTTTGCAGAGAGAATCTATGTTTGGTGGATGTTCTACTATTTGTTACATTCTCCATTCTTCCATCCACCATCATATAAGTATTTTATCTGATATGTAGTTCATTGGCATTCAATCTAATAGGGTGTTTGCTTCACTCCATGCCCAATGGTAAATATTTGATCTAAAGTTAGTTTATTGTCATGTTCCTTCCTCATTCAGTCTTGTTGATCCATCAAACCAAACCATAACCTAATTTCCATCTACAAAAACTATTGCAATAAATAAGATGTGCTAGGCTTGATCCTATAGCAATCTAGGAGCAACTTCTAGCATTAACATCTTTTGGTGTCGTTGTCGAGGACGAAACAACGAAGAAATCTTCCCTGGGAGAACGACAACGATCAGATCCACTTCTTGATGGTGAAAAATAAGAGGACATGTGCTTGACTGTAGATCTTTCACCATGGCGACTCCACTGTCTAAAGATTAATAGGCAACTCCACTGGGATTTCAAATATGAAAGCCATTTTGGCTCAAAGGTTGGATTTTTATGACTTTTCAAATGTAGTTGGTTTTCCAAACCCAAATATTAGCAGAGGTGAATGGGAAGGTTCCCTTCCTACATTTAAAGGAGAAGATTGGGAGGTACAGGCTAAACATCTGCTAGATTTCCATGAGTTTATTCGTGAATGTCAGATTGTGCACAAGGATGTTAAGATCAAGATTTTCATATACTCTTTGAAGGAGCAGCCCTTGACTGGTGTAGATCTCTTCCAACCGCTAGTATCAACTCTTTGAAAGGTTTTCATGATACTTTTAATTTGTTCTGTAAAGATGAATTTTTAGCTAACGTCTTTTTTCCAAAACGTTGTCATGAATATAGTTTGTTTCATCAAATTAATGGAAATGAAAAGTATGATTGTGCTCAAAAGTTTATGGTTGTAGAGGATACTTTTCTGAAAGATTCAAAGGTGTTAGATGACCTTCATTTTGACAGCAAGTTCGTATATACATTTGACATCATATCAAATGTATCTATTTTTTATAATTTTCATAAAAATCAGGCCATGTCTTTTGAGATCTCAGATGATAAAGAGAAGATAGCATATGGCAGCAGTCCTGGATCTGATCAGGAGCATCATGAGCATCACGAAACTGATAGAGAAAATTTCCAACAACAATTGATGTTTTCTTCTGGGTCAGCTATTGAGCAGTCAATATATGGGTTTATAGAACTTGGAAATGGCATTCATGATCTGCAATCTAATGAGATCAACTATGAGGAAAAGCATCCTTTTTATTTTAAAAAAATAGGTAAGATCATACATGAATTTTATGATCCAGTTGCTATATGGATGGAGTCACTATTTTTCAATAATGCCATATATTACAAAGTTTGGCATGATGGTTCGCAACAACAAACATGAGTTGGGTGCAGTTTCCTTGTTGCATATTTTTTTCTCTTTTCATGTATTTTTCCGTGTATATGAAGACAAGTCAAGCAATTTGTTGCTTGAATTATTTTTCTGGAAATTTATATATACCTGAAACATTTATTTTCAGCATTTAGAGTAGGGTATCATAGATGAATAAGCTCATGGCTGAGAATTTCTTGTTTGCACAATACGTGAGGTTTTATTTTAGTATTTGGTTTCAGTTTTGAAATAAAGACTCCATGCCCAATGCATATAAGGCACTATTGGCAAGGGAAGTTTGGCTTCAAATGAGGAGAAGAGTTGCATAAGTTTGGGCCTAATTTGAAATGCTATTGACGGACTCCATAACCCAATGGACTAGGCCAACACAGAAGAACGTGAAAGTTTTCAGAGATAAAATTTTGTAGGCTGCATTGCACGGATGCATAGAGGAAAAGGCACAGTGGTCTACTTGTTCTTGATGCCTCACAGCGAGAGCATCATCCCCCAAAAGAAGCCAATGTTAGTATCCAGATATTAAATTTTCAATTTTATCCTTGTTGTAGGAATGGGGTTATTTCCATAGCACCGAGAAGTGTTGTTCCTAAGCATCGGTATTGAATATGCCAGAAATAGTGCTAAGTTTTTAACTTGCCTAGTTGGAGAGAGAAAACGTTATTGGTCGAGAGCCAATCTCCAGCACTTACAATCAAAACTCATATCAGTATTAGCATAGTCGTTGAGATTGCATTTGCTCATATTCATGGTTCCTTAGCAGATATGTCTCAAGATACGATGGCCAAAAAAACAAATAAAAGGATCCTACGAAGTATCAAAATTCTATGTTCACTGCATTGATAATATTATTGCTTTTAAGTTACTTTGAGGTTTTTATCTTTTTTATATATGGAATAAAAATGCATTTGTGCCATAATAACAATAACATTGAAAGAGAACGCCTATTGGTAAGGTGACCACAGGTGTCAAAGGGTTTGATCACAAAGAATTCAGGTGTTAAGGTAAAAGGGCAACGCAACTAGATATTCATCTCGTTGTGTATTTGATTAATTTTTGTATTCACATGAAGCCACGATGAGGAGAGGACTAAGTCCCATGCACTACACGTCAATATTTATAATAACTACTAGCATATTTAAACACATGTGGTTGTTCCTCACCTGATACATGCGAGATAGATCCCAAAAGCAGAGTTAAAGTGTGTCATCGCAACCCAGGGTCTAGGTGCCTTCTCATGGATCTGTTCATGGTCTTAAAATTGATCTCAGAACCGAGTCACATGGATTAGGTATCAAGCAAGTGTGCCACCAAGCATCATCTAGTGCTAGTAATCTACCATGGGTTCACACCTGTTAGTTACAACAGTACAAACACATAGCATAGTTAATAATTTTTCTTGCAAAGTATGGTTAAGGAAGTTGCCTTGTATCTTTACGTGGTAGAGGAAAACTGTGAAGGATAAACTGAAATGTGCCAATCTAAAGCTTCAAAAATAGAGAGAATAAGCCCTTGGTAATATTCCCACTATTGTTTTTTGTGACACCAATTCTCCAATGAAACATGTTGACATTGGCATTCCTGTGAATAATAAAGCACAGTATTGGTTGTTTGTTTTGGATGTTGGCAAGGATGGTTTTATAGATGCGAGGAACAATTTCCCCAGGTCGTAAATGGGATTTCATGGTTGACTTGTTCTTTTACAGGGAGCCAGAGGAAGCCAAGGGAGCACGAAGAGAATTATGTCAGGTTTGTTGAAGGCTTCAAGGAAGCAACTATCATGTCTGCAATTTGAAAGTTAGATGAATCTATGAAGAAGGAAAACATTTATTAATATGATTTATGTGGAAAAACTAAGAGCATGTACAACATTTACTTGAATATGTTGAAGAATATGCAGAGAGTTGATAAAATCCATGACCTCTGTGGTCTTCGACTAATTTCTATGCTACTCTACAGATTATTCACCATTGTGGCCTGAAGCCAATCTCTAGCACCTTCAATCAAAACACATATCAGTATTAGCATAATCATTGAGATTTCATTTTCTCATACTCATGGTTTCTTAGTAGAGATGTCTCAAGATACGATGGCCAAAAAATAAAATAAAAGGATCCTACGAAGTATCAAAATTCTATGTTCATTGCATTGATAATATTATTGCTTTTAAGTTACTTTAAGGTTTTCATCTTTTTTATATATGGAATAAAAATGAATTTGTGCCATAAGAACAATAACATTGAAAGAGAAATCCAATTGGTAAGGTGACCACAGGTGTCAAAGGGTTTGATCACAAAGAATCAAGGTGTTAAGTTAAAAGGGCAAGGCAGCTAGATATTCATCTTGTTGTGTATTTGATTAATTTCTATATTCACACATTGACAGGATCACACCAAGCCACGATGAGGAGGGGACCAAGTCCCATGCACTACAAGTCGATATTTATAAGAACTATTAGCATATTTAAACACATGTGGTTGTTCTTCACCCGATACATGAGAGATAGATCCCAAAAGCAGAGTTAAAGTGTGTCATCACAACCTGGGGTCCAGATGCCTTCTCATGGATCTGTTCATGGTCTTAAAATTAATCTCAACATTGAGTCACATGGATTAGGTATCAAGAAAGTGCACCACCAAGCATCATCCAGTGCCAATAATCTCTTGTGGTTTCACACCTATTAGTTACAACAGTACAAACGCATAGCATAGTTAATAATTTTTCTTGCAAAGTATGGTTAAGTCGCCCTTGTATCTTTACGGGGTAGAGGAAAACTGTGAAGGAGAAAATGAAATGTGCCAATCTAAAGATTTAAAAATAGAGAGAAGCATGTTGGACAACTGAGAGGGGGGGTGAATCAGTTGTTACTGTGCTTAAACAATTATATCCATTTTTTAAATTTATTACAGAACTTCTCAATGATGATCACAATAAATAAGTAGACTATTCAACATCAATCACACACATGTATAGTTGAGAGATAGATATTCCCGAGGAAACCCATAAAGGGTGAAAACCTCTTCTTCTTTATATGATAATTATTTTATGTACATTATCATTCTTATGAGCACCAACTCATAATGAGGCTACCACCTCTATTTTACAAGCTGCTACTTGCTGAGAGCACCAACTCTTTGGTTTCTCGAGCACCCACTAGAATGAAGTACCAACTCCCTCACTGTCCCAACACAAACTCTTTGGTTTCTCTAGCACCCACTAGAAGGAAGTGCCAACTCCCTCACTGCTTCAGCAACAACTGGATGGAAGCACCAATTTCCAGTCACACAAGAACCAACCTGTATAACAGAGAACTAATGTTCTCCCTAGCATCACCATGCCACCTTGGTTTCTTTGGTTGCTACTAGATGGTAGCTACAACTCGTTGTGTCCAAGCACCCACTTGACACTCAGAGGACAATAGTCCTCCCTAGCACCTCCCAACCACCCTGAAATATAAAACTTTTCTTTCTCTGAATTTATTACAGTGATTCAATAGTTATCATTGGCTTACTAGGCTTATCAATGTTCTACTATGCTACTCTGCTCTCATGTATCAATGTCTCTCTGCTTTCATCTCCTTGAGCTTTCTGATCTTCTGCTATATCTCTGCATGTCTATCTCAACCTTCTTTTACTGTATCAGCTATGCATCTCTATTCTTTCCTTCTGCTTTTTTGTTTCTCCTCTAGACTCCCTTCTTCTACCTGCATAACACACTCTTAAAAATTGCAACACCAATCTCTTCTTTGTTCTACATTTTTATAGTCTTTTTGCACCTTGTGCATGTTGCATGCGTTATCCCACTGCATACACTTCACTGCGTTCATCATCACTAGCCCTTCTCCTGAGATCTTTTGGCTTTACTGGCTGTAATAGTCTTTGACCCTTTTCCATCTGTCAGTCGACTCTATGATGAGTTTACACTCCACTGGCAGTTGCCTCGATACTCTTCATATTTTCTGCCAATCACCCTGAAGACTATTTGAATTCTTTGGTAGAAACCATCAGTGGTCTCTAACAGTTACACTGAGGCTCTTCGGCCCCTTTGGCAGCCACCATACAACTCCTCAAATTCTCTGGTAGATGAAATCACTTCATTATGGCAGTTACTAAGAGAAACTCTGCACATTCATGTGTTTTGGCACCTTCTCTCTTCCTGAAGAAAACTTCACAGTGGGCGCTAGCTCTTCTGGCTAATCCCCTTCCTTTCAGGTGACCTCTGGCAGTGACCAAACGCTTATTCATAAGGCACTTTTGTGACTCATGTTTCAGGGATCTGGGGATGAGGCATCTCGACTTTCCAAGTCACGATCTCTGAAATGGAGCTTAGTTGCATGCTAGCTCCTCCCTTAAACCTTCGATGATGTGACCAATGCCTGTGACCAAAGCCCTATTCAAAAAGGCATTTCGCGATTTCTCATTTCGGGTTTTCTCTTGTGAGTCTCCTTGACTCCTCATATTGTGAACCCCAAATGGATCTTGGTTTCTCTAGCTCCTTCCTCCAACGTGACCACCGGCGGTGACCACAGCTTAACTCGAAACTACATTTCGCAATTTCGTGTTTTAGGGATTCTTTTGTGAGTCCCTTGACTCCTCTAAATTCTGGTACCTGAAATGGAGATTATCTATGCTAGCTCCTTCCACTCACACGACCACGGGCGGTGACCGGCGGCCAAGTCCAAAAACACATTTTTCATTTTGCATTTCAGGGATTCTGTGAAGAATCGTCTCGACTCTCCATGTCGCAAACTCCAAAATGGAGCTTGGCAGCTCTAGCTCTGCTCTCCAGCTCTCAACGATGTGACCACAAGATATGACCACTGGCTAGTCATTTGAGCACTTCTCTCTTCAGATCAACGATCCATGATTCGTGGTGATCGGACAGTTATCCTTCATCCTGGAACTTTATCTTTCGAGACTTTGGAGGAGTATTGATGCTAAAACTCTCGAAACTAAACTCCCAGAGTGACGTCTTTCTTGTGTCACTCAATGATGTGTCATAAGCTGAGTGGTTGCCACGTGTCACTCAGAATTGTGATTTCCAATGGCCTGAAATGCCGAGTAAACTTGATACTTGTCCTTTTATGATTGCGCCACGTGTCCTTGCTGATGTAGACTGCCACCTGTCCTTTCTAATGTGGTCTATCATGAACTACCTCTTGGATCTGATGGCCCAGATTCATCATTGATCCAACGACTAAGATTATTTCATGATTTCTCATATCGTGAGTTCGAGAGGTTAGAACACCTTGTTCCTTTGACTTTCTAGTCAGTGAAGAGATGATCTTTCTCCACGTGTCCTTCTTGGATCGACAAACCAGATTTCTCCTCAATACAATGGCTCAGATCATTTTTCCATTTCGCATTTCACGAGTTGGAAGAATAGAGCACCTCATGCATTTGACTTTACAATGAGAGAAATGATGATCTTTCGACATGTGTTCTCCGGATCCAACGACCCACGAATGTCCTCGATGGATGGACATGATTCCTTCACAGTTTTGGACATTTGGATGACTCTTGGTCTTATCCGCCTTGCATCTTCACCATATCTAATGGATGTTGGTCCTTCATAATTAATCCAGTTCTAACGGCCCAAATATTATCTCAATTTCGCATATCACGAGTTGGAAGGTTAGAGAGCTTCCTTCCTTTGACTTTTCAATCAGCGAAATGTTGAAATGTAGCCACATGTCATGCCTGATGATGGACGGTCCTCCTGTTTTTGGGACTTTGTAAGCCCGGTTCATGTTGAACTTTAAATATCGTGCAGGTTCTCCTAGATCCGATGACGGTCGATCCCCGCGCTCAAATCTAATGCTTGAGACCTGTCCTCCATATGTGCACTCCTCCTGTTTGAATTCAGATCTGACGGCCATCGAGAATTCGGAATGGGTGATCCAATTATCACTGTCACTTCTCCTCCTGATCTTTTCCTTCCTGTGTGTTCTTGCCATCAATGACAAGCGCATTTTTCCTATGAACATGCCAACAATCTCCCCCTTTGGCATTGATGGAAACCTTGAAAGGTTGCACTATTCTGCTTAGACCTCGATCTCCAACCATAGCATCCATTCATTCTGTTCTTCTCCCCCTTTGACATCAATTTCAAAGAAAAAAACACGCTCCCCCTAAGTTGTTGCAGTAATGTTTCGGAGGTATCAGATATTCAACCAACACAAACTCCCCCTAACAGGATGGATTCTCTTTAGATGTGAGACGGGATGACACCCATCTTCTGACGGAGATATTCAAAAGGTGTCTTGGCTAGGGGTTTAGTAAATATGTTTGCAATTTGTTCTGTGGTTGGAATGTAATGAACCTGAACAATCTGATTGGTGACCTACTCTCTCAGAAAATGGTATTTTATGGGAATATGCTTGGTCTTGGAGTGGAATATAGGATTCTTTGACACACTTATGGCACTTGTGTTATCAGAATGAATTGGGATCGGTGCAGTATATTTTACCTCCAAGTCTGCAAGTGTTTGTATCATCCATAATACCTTAGTGCAACAAGTAGAAACAATAATGTATTATGCCTCTATAGTTGATAAAGAAATAGAACCTTGTTTTTTGCTCAACCACTCTACTAAATAATCTCCTAAGAAGAACACACCTCCACTCGTGCTTTTCCTTTCATCCATGAAGTTAGCCCAATCAACATCTAAGTAGACTGATAATTGAAAATTCTGATTCTTAGGATACCATAGGCCATAGTTCATTGTTTCTTTCAAATATCCGAATATCCTTTTGACAACTAGCAAATGACTCTGTTTAGGTGCAGACTGATATCTTCCCAACATTCCAACAGCATGCATTATGTCTGGACGAGATGTTTTGATGTACAACAAGATGACTATCATTGACCTATATGAACTTCGATTAACATCAGGTGAGTCATCATCCTTTCTTAATTTGCATCTAGTAACCATAGGTGTGCCCATAGGTTTAGAATCTTCCATTTGAAACCTTTTCAACATTTATCTTAGATATTTTTCTTGAGAAATGAACATTCATTCAGACCTCTGAGTAATTTGCAGACAAAGAAAAAATGACAGTTCACCTATCATAGACATTTCAAACTCAAACTCCATGGCAGACACAAACCATTGTACCAATGAATCCTTATTACATCTGAAGATGATGTCATCTACATAGACCAACATGATAAGCAAATCATTACCCTCTGTTTTGATATATAGATTGTTGTCAATTGTTCCTCTCTTGAACCCTTTGTCTTGGAGATACGTATCCAGTTTGTGATACCAGGCATGAGGGGCTTGTTTTAACCCATATAAAGCTTTCTTCATATTGCATACAAAGTCAGGGTTATCAGACAGTTTGAAACCCTCTGGTTGCTCCATATAGACTTCTTCATTTAAATCTCCATTTAAAAAAGATGACTTGACATCCATTTGATAGACTTTAAACCTTTTATGACAAGCATAGGAAAGAAATATTCTAATAGCTTCTAATCTTGCTATGGGCGCAAATGTTTCATCAAAATCCAGTCCTTCTATTTGAGCATAGCCTTTACAGACCAATCTTTTTTTGTTCCTGACAACTTGTCCCTGCTCATTCAACTTATTCTTAAAGATTCATTTGGAGCCTATGACATTTTTATCTGTTGGTCTAGGAACGAGTTCCCAAGTGTCATTCTTTTCAATCTAGTCTAGTTCCTCATTCATTGATTTTAACCAATTTACGTCTTCATTGGCTTCATTAAATTTCTTGGGTTCCACCATGGATATGAAGGCTATATGTGATTTCTCGATGTCTTTGATAATCCTTCTCCTGGTTTGTACACCTTTGTCTTTCTCACCAATTATCTGACTTGCAAGATGATTCTTTTGAGTAATTTTGGAGGAAGGATTTGATGGTGTCTGTTGGTTTGAATCTGCCTGAGTATTTGTATCTTCATCTGATTCAAAGTCTTCTTTTTCTGATTCTTGGACCTGTTCATCTTTAGCTTTACCTTTTTCCACTGAAGCAGACTCAATATTGCTCACCTCTGTTATTGGGACTCTTTCGTCAACCTTTAAATCAATGAAATCAACTAATTTGTGCAATCTTTTATTAAAGCATCTATATCCTTTACTATTGGTAGCATATCCTAATAAGATGACTTCATCAGCCCTGGCATCATATTTTCCAAGGTTTTCATTATTATTCTTTATGTAGCACTTACTCCCAAAGACTTTGAAGTGTTTTATTGAAGCAGGTCTTCCATACCACAGTTCATAGGGTGTTTTGTCACTGTGTGGTCTGAGGTGGGCTTTGTTAAGAACATGGACTATTGTGTGTATTGATTCTACCCGGTAGGTTTGACCAATATTCTTCTCATTCATCATTGACCTGGCCATTTGCTGAACTGATATGTTTTTCTTTTCAACTACTCCATTTTGTTGTGGAGTTCTTGAGATAGTGTATTCTCTCTTAATCCCATGTTTATCACAGAATTCCTTGAAATCACTTGACATAAATTCTCCTCCTCTGTCTAATCTTACAACCTTTAATCTGGTGCCTGTTTGATTTTCTGTTAAAGCCTTAAATATTTTAAATTTTTCAAATGCTTCATATTTTTCTTCAAGAAAAGAAACCCAAGTGAGTCTAGAGTAATCATCAATGATTAGCATGAAGTAGTTTTCCTTCACTGCGCCTTCTTGTCTTGATGGTCCACATAAATCCATATGAACTAATTAGAGTGGTTTCTTTGTTGAAGTAGAGCTCTTGGATTTAAACTGTGTCCTGGTTAGCTTTCCTACTTGGCAGGGTTTACACACAGAATCTTGTGGCTTTGATATTCTTGGAAGATCTTTTACTACCTCAAGATTTTTGAGCTTGATTAAATGATCAAAGTTTATATGTCCAAGTATCCTATGCCATAACCATCTCTCATCATGTTTTCTTGGATGACACTCTTCTCTATCTTATTTCAGCACATATACATTATTTTTTGTCCTTATGCCTTTAGCCACCACTTGTCTTGAGTTTACAGACTTTATCTTGAAGTCCTTGGAAGTGAACACCACTTCACATACTCTGTCACACATTTGACTTACACTGAGCAGATTATGTTTCAGCCCATCTACAAGCAGAACATCTTGGGCTTTTCCTTTTCCATTACTTAAACTAACCATCCCTTTACCCTTGATTTTACCTAGAGAATCATTTCCAAAGATTACGTTTCCTGATTTATTTTCACTTAGAGATAGAAACTTACCTTTGTCTCCCGTCATATGTTTGGAGCATCCACTGTCTATATACCAAGGGTTCTTTTGTCTTTGAGATGACAACACTAATCCACACTTGTCACTTTCTTTCTTCTTCCAACCCTTGAAATTTTTAGCAAAGGGATTCAAATCTAGTTCATAGTTCTTTAAGCGATAGTCAGCAGCCTTATTTCCATAATTATGACAGATGTAACATTATGGTTCATTGAATAAGGGATCATAACGATTGTTATGCTTAACCTGTTTCCTTTTTCCCATCCATCAAGTGATTCGCAGTATGTGATGGTTTGTTACTTTGTTGTCTCATTCTTTGTTGTGGAAGATATCTATACCTTGAATGTCTTGATTTATCATATCTCAATTTTAAAGAACAGTTTACAGCTTTATGACCAAAGTTAGAACAAAAAAAACAATATCCATAGAAAAAACCTTGGTACCTAGAAAATGGTTGTCTTCTTTGAGAAGGTCGATTTCTTCCATGTTGATGATTTCTTTGAATAGATAGTACATTATTTCTTTGATCTATAGTTTTAGTTCTAGTACCTCTTTCATTACTCCTCCAGGGCCTTTGATTATCTTCTTTTGTTTCTACAGGTTTTTTGTTGTCATAGATGGTAGATTTGACAAACTTCATGGGATATTTGTTGCTTGGTTGATCACTACTTGATCCCTGTTCATAAACCAGACCTGTTTTCAGCTTTGGGTTTCTTTGTTGATTCATAATGGTGGCCAATTCTTCTGAGGCTTTGATACTTGACAGATTCTGATGATACAAGGCTTGAAACTTCTCTATCTCTTTCCTAGTTTTCACTACTTGTTCCTCCAGAGCTTCACATCTTGCCTTCTTTTCTGATAATTGTTGTTTCAGAATGTCTTCGATTTTCTTTGCCTCTTCTAATTCCACTTTTAGCAGGGAAAAGTCTTTTTCAGTTTCTTTATTTCCTTTCTTGAACTGTATCAACATTTTATTTTCTTTCTCATCTTAATTATGAGTATGTCAAGCTCTTCTAGTGCACTGATCAATTATTTTTCCAGGTCAACCACAACTTCTTATTCATTAGCATCACTTCCTGTGATTTTATTATCATAATCCTCTTTGGCCATAAGTATGAATTCATTTAGTTTATCTTTAATAGAGGAGTCATTGTCTTCATCATCTGAAGGATTATCATCATTGTTTACACAAAGACATTTCTTCTTAAAATTATTCTCTTTAAAGAAATTTATGTGTTTGTGCTTCTCCTCATCATCATATGTCTGATCCTTTCTTTTGTGAGGACATTTATTTGCAAAATGACCTATCTTACCACAGTTGAAAATTTTGAAAGGCAGTTTACCTTTGTATTTTCCTAATCCCTTCTTCAGTCTTCTCACAAATTTTTCTTCAATTTCATCATACTCAAAATCCTCATTCTTGTCTGCCTTAAATGATGCTTATCTGTAGGTGGGTTTATATTTAACTATTCTCATTTCATATGTAGTCAACATTCCTAGAAGTTGATCAAACTCCAAGGATTTTAGATCATTAAGTTCTTCTATAGAAGAGACCTTTGGGTTGAACCTATCTGATAGAGATCTCAAAATTTTCTGAACTAAAGAAGGTTCCTCAATTTTTTCACCAAGTTCTTTCATTGCATTTACCAGTTCTTCAACTCTCAGAAAGTACTTTCCAATAGTTTCATCCTCTTTCATATTTAGTTGTTCAAACTGTACTCTGTAGGTTTGAAGCTTGGTGTCCTTTACCTTCTCATTACCTTCATAACTGCTAATGAGTTTGTCCCACATTTCTTTGGCAGTTTCTAGGTGCATAACTTTTACAAATTATGCTTCTGCAAGCCCACTCAAGATAGCATTCATAGCCTTAGCGTTGAATCTTAATTCTAGCTTGTCATCCTTATTAGCTAGTACAACTAGCTTTACATAACCAATATCTACCACATCTCAGACATCTGCACCTAAAGCCATTATGTAGGTTGTCATTCTAACTTTCCAGAAGGAAAAGTTTGTTCCATTGAACAGAGGGGCCTTATTGGTTGAATTTCCTTCATGGCTTGACATGTTTAAGCTCTAGGATCTACCTTTAGATAAAAGGGGCCAGCTCTGATACCAATTTTTGGACAACTAAGAGGGGGGGGTGAATCAGTTGTTACTGTACTTAAACAATTATATCCATTTTTTAAATTTATTACAGAACTTCTCAATGATGATCACAATAAATAAGCAGTAGAGTATTCAACATCAATCACACACATGTATAGAACGGAGACATATATTCCTGAGGAAACCCATAAAAGGTGAAAACCTCTTCTTCTTTATATGATAATTATTTTATGTACATTATCATTCTTATGAGCACCAACTCATAATGAGGCTACCACCTATGTTTTGCAAGCTGCTACTTGCTGAGAGCACCAACTCTTTGGTTTCTCTAGCACCCACTAGAAGGAAGTACCCACTCGCTCACTGCTCCAGCACCAACTGGATGGAAGCACCAACTTCCAGTCACACAGGCACCAACCTGTATAACAAAGAACCAATGTTCTCCCTAGCACCACCCTGCCACCTTGGTTTCACTGGCTGCTACCCGATGGTAGCTACAACTCCCTGTGTTCAAGCACCCACTTGACACTTATAGGACAATAGTCCTCCCTAGCACCTCCCAACCACCCTGAAATATAAAAATTTGCTTTCTGTGAATTTATTACAGTGATTCAATAGTTGTCATTGGCTTACCAGGCTTATCAATGTTTTTCTATGCTGCTCTGCTCTCATGTATCAGTGTCTCTCTGCTTTCATCTCCTTGAGATTTCCAATCTTCTGCTATATCTCTACATGTCCATCTCAGCCTTATTTTACTGTATCAGTTATGAATCTTTATTCTTTCCTTATGCTACATTATTTCTCCTCTAGACTCCCTTCTTCTACCTACATTACACACTCTTAAAAATCACAGCACTAATCTTTTCTTTGTTCTCCATTTTTATAGTCTCTTTGCACCTTGTGCATGCTACATGCGCTATCCCACTGTATACACTTCACTGCGTTCATCATCACTAGCCCTTATCATGAGATCTTTTGGCTTTAATAACTGTAGCAGTCGAAAAGATGTCTCAAGATACGATGGCCAAAAAAACAAATAAAAGGAGCCTACGAAGTATCAAAATTCTATGTTCATTGCATTGATAATATTATTGCTTTAAAGTTAATTTAAGGTTTTTATCTTTTTTATATATGGAATAAAAATGCATTTGTGCCATAAGAACAATAGCATTGAAAGAGAACGCCAATTGGTAAGGTGACCACAGATGTCAAAGGGTTTGATCACAAAGAATCTAGGTGTTAAGGTAAAAGGGCAGTGCAACTAGATATTCATCTCGCTGTGTATTTGATTAATTTTTGTATTCACACATCGACAACATCACACCAAGCCACAATGAGGAGGGGACCAAGTCCCATGCACTACAAGTTGATATTTATAAGAAATACTGGTATATTTAAACACATGTGGTTGTTCTTCACCCGATACATGGGAGATAGATCCCAAAAGCAGAGTTAAAGTGCGCCATCGCAACGCGGGGTCCAGGTGCCTTTTCATGGATCTGTTCATGGTCTTAAAATTAATCTCAATGCCGATTCACATGGATAAGGTATCAAGAAAGTGCACCACCAAGCATCATCCAGTGCCATTAATATCCCATGGGTTCACACTTGTTAGTTACAACAGTACAAACGCATAGCATACTTAATAATTTTGCTTGCAAAGTGTGGTTAAGGAAGTCTCCCTTGTATCTTTACGGGATAGAGGAAAACTATGAAGGAGAAATTGAAATTTTTCAATCTAAAGCTTTAAAAATAGAGAGAAGAAACCCTTGGTAATATTCCCACTATTTCTTTTCATGACACCGATTCTCCAATGAAACATGTTGACATTGGTATTCCTGTGATAATAAAGCATAATATTGGTTGTCTATTTTGGATGTTGGCAAGGATTGTTTTACAGATGCAAGGAACAACTGCCCCAGGTCGTAAATGGGATGTCATGGTTGATTTTTTCTTTTACAGGGAGCCAAAGGAAGCCAAGGGAGCACAAAGAGCATTTTGTCGGGATTGTTGAAGGCTTCAAGGAAGAAACTATCATGTATGCAATTTGAAAGTTAGATGAAACTATGAAGAAGGAATACATTTCTTAAGATGATTTATGTGGCAAACCTAAGAGCATGTACAACATTTACTTGAAGATGTTGAAGAATATGCAGAGAGTTGATGAAATCCATGACCTATGTGGTCTTCGACTAATTGTCTTGGATGATAAGGATTGTTATGCTACTCTACATATTGTTCACCATTGTGGCCAAATATTCCTAGGAAGATTTTATATGATTCATTGTGTTTGGGATGCAGCAGAAGCTTATTCAGCGCCATCAATTGTTCTTTCATCTCATACACCTTATGGAGTCTATTTTTTTTTATGATTTTCAAGAAACATATGCATGGCTAAGCCATAATACTTATGAGAATGACAAGGTTGCAATCTTGGAGCAACAATCAGGATGTTATTTGAGTGTGTGCACTGGAAGCAGGAAAATATATGAACTTTGGATTTCATGATAATACACATGGGTGCCATGAAAACAGGAACTCCTCGACTTGACAACCTTGAGAAGATTTTAATATATTACAAAAAATGCCTCTCGGTAGAAAGATGAAGATTTCTTCTTCCTGGAAAGAAACAGAGTAGGGCATTCTAGTCAAGCAATCAACAATTATGTTACAACAATCATTAACAACATCCTAGAGATCACTTTGATCAAGTTTATATGAAGGTAGAATATGAATTTTTTCCAAGCTTCTTTTATCAGTTTTTACAGTGGAAAATAGGTGGCAGCATATCAATTCGATGAGAATTTCTAGGAGGGAAGTCACAGGTGGTAAAATTTTTAGTCAAAGGATTATTTCTAGGACATGTGGCAGACAGTCAAAGAAATGGAAATCAGTTTCTATTTCTAGGTGCCAGTTTAAGAGTTGAGTTAAGTTTTCATAAAGATTTTATTCCTTGCATTTAGCATTTAATTCCTAGTTTTAAATAAGACAGTTTTGATTTAGTTGGACAGATGGCTTTTCACATCCATCTCTTTAGGATCTAATCTCACCTTTTGTAACTAGATTAGATTTAGTAGATATTTGATCCCTTCTTCAAGGATCTTAATTAATCATTCTAAGACTTTAAAGCCAAAACATTTTGACGGTAGGAGTGAGGATACCCGAGAGGGTGAGGCCTGAGAAGGAACTTGATGAGATAGCATCCAGTGTGTGTTATTGTTATCCTTGGGGAATTTTATTAAGTATTCATTTATGAAATTGAACATCCATATGAATTGTGCTATTAGATTGTGATCTTTATGTTTTCCATTCTACTTTTCCTCTTTCTTGAATGAGTTACAGACATTGAGAATCAATGATTTTCCATAAACAATAGATTCCTGAGCAGCAAGATTTGTTGTAATCTCCCTATTGCTTGTGTGCTTTGTTCAAGTATCTGTCAAATCCATTTTGCAGAGAGAATCTATGTTTGGTGGATGTTCTACTATTTTTTACATTCTCCATTCTTCCATCCACCATCATATAAGTATTTTATATGATATGTAGTTCATTGGCCTTCAATCTAACAGGGTGTTTGCTTCACTCCATGCCCAATGGTAAATATTTTATATAAAGTTAGTTTATTGTCCTCTTCCTTCCTCATTCAGTCTGGTTGATCCATCAAACCAAGCCATAATAATTTCTATCTACAAAAACTATTGCAATAAATAAGATGTGCTAGGCTTGATCCTATAGCAGTCTAGGAGCAACTTCTAGCACTAACATCTTTTGGCACTGTTGTCGGGGACAAAGATGTGAAGAAATCTTCCCTGGGAGAACGACAATGATCAGATCCACTTCTTGATGGTGAACAAGAAGAGGACATGTTCTTGACTGCATATCTTTCACCATGGCGACTCCACTGTCTAAATATTAATAGGCAACTCCACTGGGATTTCAAATAGGGAAGCCATTTTGTCTCAAAGGTTGGCCTTTTGTGAATTTTCAGATGTAGTTGGTTTTCCAAACCCAATGCTTAGCAGAGGTGAGTGGGAAGGTTATCTTCCTACATTTAAAGGAGAATATTGGGAGGTATCGGCTAAACATCTACTAGATTTCCATGAGTTTATTTGTAAGGTAGCTAGAGAGGTAGTGGAGGGGGCTCATAGTGATAATAGTGGAGGCCATTCAATGTAAAGTGGACTAGGTCCACTATATTATTAAATAAGGCCCACTATGGTAGTTAGATATAATAAATGGGTAATTAGATATAATAAATGTAAGAGGACTTCTTAGAAGGTTCTACTTCTAAAATATTCATCCTCTAGAATGTTCTTAGGTGATGGTAGTACTATATAAAGGGGTTCAAGCAATGTAATGGGATATGAAGAGAATTATAGTATTTGGAGTGGTATCTCAATAGGAGGATGCCCCCTCGAAGAGGCAAGTGAACAGGAGAGGATCCCCTCCATAATAGGATCCATTGTATGGTGTAGCCCTACCTCAAGGGTTTGGTAATAATAAAGTGTGGTTTCCTCTATATTGTTTTGTGGATCTATTGTGTATTCGGTATTTGTGTTTATTATATTTTTATATCAATTCAGGTTCTTAACAAGTGGTATCAGATCACTTTCATTGGTAGACATTGTGTGCAAATATTTTTTATTTTTGCAGATTTTTTTTCGGAGAAGAAAAAAAGAGGGTCGTGACATTCCAGAAATTTTTAGTATATTTCTGTGAAAAAATTGCAGAAACAATTTTTATATCTGAGTCCCTCTCACAAAAACACCCACGTTGAAAAACAAAATCGTCCGAAACGGAGTCCGGAAAGTCAAGATATTGAAGTTTTAAAATCTGCAATTTTTCAGGGTTTTTTTCTACAGACAGTGGCGCATTTTTATTTTTATTTGTGTAGTAGTTGAAGGCCAAATTTTCCCAAACAAATTATATATTTGATTTCCTCTCACAATTTCACCAAATTTCAAAAAAAACTCAGCCGAAACGGAGTCCGGGAAGTGAAGTTATGAGCATTTTAAATTCAATAGTTTTTCAAGGTTTTTCCAGAAAATGCCGTGATTTTTTGCAGTAATTTATTGTTCTATTTTTTGGGTTTTTTTCATGACGGCGGTGGGACTGCAGAGTTCATAAATTTTCATAGGGTGCTTATATGGCTATTTCTTCTCAAACCCTCAAATAAATTCTACATATTACTGAAACATTCAAAGTCCAATTGTTTGACACATTGGATGGCTTTGTAGATGGTCTCAATGATAGTTTTTGTGGTATTCAAGATTCATTAGATAACATGCAGGAGGGATTTCTTATGATGGACCTAGGAGATGAATATAATCAATAAATAAATGCTTGGTATGATTTTGAGGCCAATTACGATGATTGGTATATGGATAGTTGTCATTTATGGGATGACAACCACTTCCATATTTTATTTGATGACTCTAATGCACCTTTTGTAGAGAACATCAATGTCCCACATCAGGAGCTAGTTACCAGCATCCAACCTTCATATTCTACAATGGTATTGTTCCTTCCAGATTCATCTTTTATCATCTCTCACTATGTGGATGGATATTCTTATTTGGATCCACATGATAGGTGTCAGTATTGGGAGCATTCAGGATCATCTCTAAGTATTGGGAGCATTCGTAGTATTCAAGATTCATTGGATAGCATGCAGGAGAGATTTCTTATGGCAGACATCAGGGATGAATATAATCAAGAAATATATGTTTGGTATGATTTGGACGCCAATTTTGATGACTGGTATATGGATAGTTGTCATTTCTTGGATGACAACCACTTTCATATTTTATTTGATAAATCCAATCCACCTTTTGTAGAGAGTATCAATGTGAAAAATCGGGATCCAATGATTATTACCAGCGTCCATCCTGCATATTCTACAGTGATATTATTCCTTCCAGATTCTTCTACGACCATTTTCCACTATGTGGATGGATCTTATTATTTGGATCCACATAACAGGTGTCAATCTTTGGAGCATCATTTTCAGTTGGTTATTGGGTGTTGATATCTTCCATGTGGGGTTCACGTGAGAAATTGGACATGGGACCCTGGTTTACAATGGCGGTTGGACTACTTCAGCATGGTGGCTTCCATTTCTTAATGGGACCATGGTTCTCTAGTATACTTCATCATTGTGTTCCACACTTATCCATGGGACCCTGGTATATGGTTGTACATCAAGAGTTGAGGACAACGCTTTCATAAGGGCGATGGAATGTAAGGTAGCTAGAGAGGTAGT
>ML780388.1:468989-529097 GCA_009831015.1 Picea engelmannii
CTATATTATTAAATAAGGCCCACTATGGTAGTTAGATATAATAAATGGGTAATTAGATATAATAAATGTAAGAGGACTTCTAAGAAGGTTCTACTTCTAGAAGATTTCTCCTCTAGAATGTTCTTAGGTGATGGTAGTACTATATAAAGGGGTTCAATAAATGTAATGGGACATGAAGAGAAGTATTTTATTTGAGTGGTAGCTCAATAGGAGGATGCCCCCTCGAAGAAGCAAGTAAACAGGAGAGGATCCCTTCCATAATAGGATCCATTATATGGTGTTGCCCTACCCTAAGGGTTTGATAGTAATACAAGATATTTTACATATTTCTCTTCTATATCTATTGTGGTGAATGGTTTGGTTTATTCTTGGTCTTATTGAAGTATATTTTCAGATCTGGTATAGTTTCTTAACAAGTGGGCAAATATTTTTTATTTTTGCAAATTATTTTTTGGAGAAGAAAAAAGAGGGTCGCGAACAGGAGAGGATCCCTTCCATAATAGGATCCATTGTATGGTGTTGCCCTACCCTAAGGGTTTGATAGTAATACATGAGATTTTGCATATTGTTCTTCTATATCTATTGTGGTGAATGGTTTGGTTTATTCTTGGTCTTATTGAAGTATATTTTCATATCTTGTATAGGTTCTTAACAAGTGGGCAAATATTTTTTATTTTTGCAAATTATTTTTTGGAGAAGAAAAAAGAGGGTCGTGAATAGGAGAGAATCCCTTCCATAATAGGATCCCTTGTATGGTGTTGCCCTACCCTAAGGGTTTGATAGAAATACAAGAGATTTTGTATATTTTTCTTCTATATCTATTGTGGTGAATGGTTTGGTTTATTCTTGGTCTTATTGAAGTATATTTTCAGATCTGGTATAGGTTCTTAACAAGTGGCAAATATTTTTTATTTTTGCAAATTATTTTTCGGAGAAGAAAAGAGAGGGTCGCGACATTCCAGAAATTTTTGGTATATTTATGTGCAAAATTTTAAGAAATATGTTGCATATATGAGTTCCTCTCAGTAAAACACCCAATTTAAAAAAAAAAAAAAAATCATCTGAAACGGAGTCCGAGAAGTCAAGATATTGAAGTTTTAAAATCTGCAATTTATCAGGGTTTTTTCCACAAACGGCGGCGCGATTTTTTTTGTAGCAGATGGAGGCCGAATTTGCCCAAACAAATTACAAATCTGAGTCTCTCTCATAATTTCACCCAATTTCAAAAAAACAAATCAGCCGAAATGGAGTCCAGCAAGTGAAGTTGTGAGCATTTTAAATTCAACAGTTTTTTAGGGTTTTTCCAGAAAAAAGCCGCGATTTTCTGTCGTAACTTATTGTTCTATTTTTTGGGTTTTTTCATGACGGATGCGGGACTGAAGAGTTCATAGGGTGCTCAGATGGTTATTTCCTCTCAAAACCTAAAATAAATTCTACAAATTACTGAAGCATTCAAATCCCAATTGTATGACACATTGGATGCTAGATTGCATGGCCTCACAAACTACCTCAATGATAGTTTTCGTAGTATTCAAGATTCATTGGATAGCATGTAGGAGAGATTTCTTATGGCGGACATCAGGGATGAATATAATCAAGAAATATATGTTAGGTATGATTTGGGGGTCGATTGCGATGATTGGTATATGGATAGTTGTTATTTCTGGGATGACAACCACTTTCATATTTTATTTGATAACTCTAATCCATCTTCTGTAGAGAGTATCAATGTGACAAATCATGAGTCAATGATTATTACCATCGTCCATCTTGCATATTCTGTAGTGATATTATTCCTTCCAGATTCTGCTACGACCATTTTCCACTATGTGGATGGATCTTCTTATTTGGATCCACATGACAGGTGTCAGTCTTTGGAGCATCATTTTCAGTTGGTTATTGGGTGTCGATATCTTCCATGTGGGGTTCACATGAGCAACTGGACATGGGACCCTGGTTTACAATGGTGGTTGGACTACTTTAGCATGGTGGATTCCATTTCTTAATGGGACCATGGTTCTCTAGTCTACTTCAACATTGTGGTCCACACTTATCCATGGGACCCTGGTACATGGTTGTACATCAAGCGTTGAGGACAACGCTTTCATAAGGGGGATGGAATGTAAGGTAGCTAGAGAGGTAGTGGAGGGGGCCCAGAGGGCCCATAGTGATAATAGTGGAGGCCATTCAATGTAAGGTGGACTAGGTCCACTATATTATTAAATAAGGCCCACTATGGTAGTTAGATATAATAAATGGGTAATTAGATATAATAAATGTAAGAAGACTTCTTAGAAGGTTCTACTTCTAGAAGATTCCTCCTCTAGAATTTTCTTAGGTGATGGTAGTACTATATAAAGGGGTTCAATCAATGTAATGGGATATGAAGAGAATTATAGTATTTGGAGCGGTATCTCAATAGGAGGATGCCCCCTCGAAGAGGCAAGTGAACAGGAGAGGATACCTTCCATAATAGGATCCATTGTATGGTGTTGCCCTACCTCAAAGGTTTGGTAATAATAAAGTGTGGTTTCTTCTATCTTGCTTTGTGGATCTATTGTGTATTCAGTATTTGTGGTGATGATATTTGTATATCAATTTAGGTTCTTAACATTATTCGTGAACGTCAGCTTGTGCACGAGGATGTTAAGATCAAGATTTTCATATACCCTTTGAAGGGAGCAGCCCTTGACTGGTGCAGATCTCTTCCAGCCACCAGTATCAACTATTTGAAAGGTTTTCATGATACTTTTAATTTGTTTTGTAAAGATGAATTTTCATTTGACGTCCTTTTTCCAGAATGTTGTCATGAATATAGTTTGTTTCGTCAAATTAATGGACATGAAAAGTATGATTGTGCTGAAAAGTCTATGGTTGTAGAGGATACTTTTCTGAAAGATTTAAAGGTTTTAGATGAACTTCATTTTGACAGGAAGTTTGTAGATACGTTTGAAATCATATCAAATGTATCTATTTTTTCTAATTTGCATAAAAATTAGGCCATGTCTTTTGAGATCTCATATGATAAAGAGTAGATAGCATATGGCAACACTCCTGGATTTGATCAAGAGCATCATGAGCATCACGAAACTGATAGAGAAAATTTCCAACAACAATTGATGCTTGCTTATGGGTTAGTTGTTGAGCAGTCAATATATGGGTTTATAGAACTTGGAAATGAAATTCATGATCAGAAATCTAATGAGATCAACTATGAGGAAAAGCATCCTTTTGATTTTAAAAAACTAGGTAAGATCATACATGAATTTTATGATCCAGTTGCTATATGGATGGATTCACTATTTTCAATAATGTCATATATTACAGAGTTTGGCATGATGGTTCACAGCAACAAACATGAATTGGTTACGGTTTCCTTGTTGCATATTTTGTTCTCTTTTCATGTCTTTTGTTGTGTATATGAAGACAGGTCAAGCAATTTGTTGCTTGAATTATTTTTCTGGAAATTTATATATACCTGCAACATTTATTTTCAACAGTTAGAGTAGGGTAGCATACATGAATAAGTTCATGGTTGAGAATTTCTAGTTTTCACAATACGTGAGGTTTGATTTTAGTATTTGGTTTCAGTTTTGAAATAAAGACTCCTTTCCCAATGCATATAAGGCACTATTGGCAGGGGAAGTTTGGCTTCAAATGAGGAGAAGAGTTGCAGAATTTTGGGCCTGATTTGAAATTATATTGACGGAATCCATAACCCAATGGACTAGGCCAACACAGAAGAATGTGAAAGTTTGCAGAGACAAAAGTTTGTAGGCTGCGTTGCATGGATGCACAGAGGAAAAGGCACAGTGGTCTGTTTGTTCTTGATGCCTCACAACAAGAGCATCATCCCCCAGAAGGAGCCAATGTTAGTATCCAGATACTAAATTTTCAGTTTTATCCTTGTTGCAGCAATGGGGTTATTCTCGTAGCACTGAGAAGCATTCTTCTTGAGCACCGGTATTGCATATGCTAGAAATAGTGTTGAGTTTTTAACTTGCCTCATTGGAGAGAGAAAAAGTTATTGGTTGGGAGCCAATCTCCAACACCTGCAATCAAAACACATATCAGTATTAGCACAATCGTTGAGATTGCATTTTCTCATATTGATGGTTCCTTACAAGACATGTCTCAAGATACGATGGCCAAAAAAAAAAAAAAAGGAGACCACGAAGTATCAAAATTCTATGTTCATTGCATTGATAATATTATTTCTTTTAAGTTACTTTAAGGTTTTTATCTATTTTATATATGGAATAAAAATGCATTTGTACCATAAGAACAATAGAATTGAAAGAGAACGCCAATTGGTAAGGTGACCAAAGGTGTCAAAGGGTTTGATCACAAAGAATCCAGATGTTAAGGTAAAAGGGCAGCGCAACTAGATATTCATCTTGTTGTGTATTCGATTAATTTATGTATTCACACATTGGCAGCATCACACCAAGCCACGATGAGGAGGGGACCAATTCCCATGCACTACAAGTCTATATTTATAAGAACTATTGGCATATTTAAACACATGTGGTTGTTCTTCACCCGATACATGCGAGATAGATCCCAAAAGCAGAGTTAAAGTGCACCATCACAACCTAGGGTCCAGGTTCTTTCTCATGGATCTGTTCATGGTCTTAAAATTAATCTCAGCACTGAGTCACATGGATTAGGTATCAAGCAAGTGTGCCACCAAGCATCGTCCAGTGCCAGTAATCTCTCGTGGGTTCACACATGTTTGTTACAACAGTACAAACGCATAGCGTAGTTAATAATTTTGCTTGCAAAGTATGGTTAAGGATGTCACCCATGTATCTTTACGGGGTAGAGGAAAATTGTGAAGGAGAAATTGAAATGTGCCAATCTAAAGCTTTAAAAACAAAGAGAAGCATCCCTTGGTAACATTCCCACTATTTCTTTTTGTGACACCGATTCTCTAATGAAACATTTTGACATTGGTATTCCTGTGAATAATAAAGCACAATATTGGTTTTCTGTTTTGGATGTTGGAAAGGATGGTTTTACAGATGCGAGGAATAATTGCCCGAGGTCGTAAAAGGGATGTCATGGTTGACTTGTTCTTTTACAAGGAGCCAGAGGAAGCCAAGGGAGCACAAAGAGAATTCTACCAGGCTTGATGAAGGCTTCGAGGAAGAAACTATCATGTCTGCAATTTGAAAGTTAGATGAAGCTCTAAAAAAGGAAAAAAATTATTAATATGATTTATGTGGAAGACCTAAGAGCATGTACAACATTTACCTGAAGATGTTGAAGAATATGCAGAGAGTTGATGAAATCCATGACCTATATGGTATTTGACTAATTGTATTGGATGATAAGGATTGATATGCTACTCTGCAGATTGTTCACCATTATGGCCAAATATTCCTGGAAATATTTGATGTGATTCATTGTGTCTGGGCTGCAGCAGAAGCTTATTCAGCTCCATCAATTGTGATTTCATCTCATACACCTTGTGGAGTTTATGTTTTTGATGATTTTCAAGAAACATATGCATGGCTTAGCCACAATACTGATGAGAATGATAGGGTTACAATCTTGGAGCAGCAATCAGGATGTTATTTGAGTGTGTGCACTGCAAGCAAGAAAATATATGAACTTTGGAGTTCATGATAATACACATGGGTGCCATGCAAAGAGGAACTCCTCGACTTGAAAACCTTGAGAATCTTTTAATATATTATAGAAAATGCCTCTCGGTAGAAAGATGAAGATTTCTTCTTCTTGGAAAGAAACATAGTAGGGAAGCCTAGTCAAGCAATCAACAATTATGTTACAACAATCATTAACAACATCCTAGAGATCAATTTGATAAAGGTTATATGAAGGTACAGAATATGAAAGTTTTCCAGGCTTCTTTTATCAGTTTTTACAGTGGCAAACAGGTGGAAGCATATCAATCCAATGAGAATTTCCAAGAGGGAAGTCAGAGGTGGTAAAAGTTTTAGTCAAAGAATTATTTCTAGGACATGTGGCAGACAGTCAAAGAGATGGAAATCAGTTTCTATTTCTAGGTGGCAGTTTAATAGTTGAGTTAAGTTTTGATAAAGATTTTATTCCTTTCCTTTAGCATTTAAGTCCTAGTTTTAAATAAGACAGTTTTGATTTAGTTGGACAGATGGATTTTCATATCCATCTCTTTAGGATCTAATCTCACCTTTTGTAACTAGATTAGCTTTAGTAGATATTCGATCCCTTCTTCATGGATCTTAATTAATCATTGTAAGACTATAAATCCAAAACATTTCGACAATATGAGAGAGGAGACCCGAGAGGGTGAGGCCTGAGAAGGAACTTGATGAGATAGCATCCAGTGTGTGTTATTGTAAGCCTGAGGGAATTTTATTAAGTATTCATTTCTGACATTGAACGTCCCTATGAATTGTGCTATTAGATTGTGATATTTATGTTTTCCATTCTACTTTTCCTCTTGTTTGAATGAGTTACAAACATCTAGAATCAATGACTGTCCATAAACAATAGATTCTTGAGCAGCAAGATTTGTTGTAATCTGCCTGTTGCTTGTGTTCTTTGTTCAAGTATCTGTCAAATCCATTTTGCAAAGAGAATCTATGTTTGGTGGATGTTCTACTATTTTTTACATTCTCCATTCTTCCATCCACCATCATATAAGTATTTTATCTGATATGCAGTTCACTGGCCTTCAATCTAACAGGGTGTTTGCTTCACTCCATGCCCAATTGTAAATATTTGATCTAAAGTTAGTTTATTGTCCTCTTCCTTCCTCATTCAGTCTCGTTGATCCATCAAAGAAAACCATAACCTAATTTCCATCTACAAAAACTATTGCAATAAATAAGATGTGTTAGGCTTGATCCTATAGCAGTCTAGGAGCAACTTCTAGCACTAACAATTCCTCTCATGATCCTTAAGATTTCTGGACTCATAACCAATGGCATGTCCATTTTGCATGAGGACTCCCCCAATTCCTTCCTTACATGCATTTGTACATACCACAAAACTTTCATTTGGGTCAGCAATCTTTAACACAGGTGCACTAGTAAGTAATTCCTTCAACAGGTTAAAATCATCTTCACACTTAGGTGTCCATTCAAATTTAGCTCCCTTATTTTGCAAAGAAGTGATGGGATGAGAAATCTTAGAGAACCCTACTATGAACCTTCTATAGTAACCAGCTAATCCCATGAAATATATGACTTCTGACACATTTCTGGGTGTTGGGCATCCTCTAATGGCTTCAATCTTCTCTGGATCTACTGATATGCCCTGCTCTAAAATAATGTGTCCCAAGTAATTGATATTCTTTTGATAAAAAGAACACTTACTTAGCTTGGCATACAACTGATGTTCTCCCAGCGCTTGCAATACTAGTCTTAAGTGATGTTCATGCTCCTCTTCAGACTTAGAATAGATAAGTATGTCATCCAAGAACACTATGACAAACTTATCCAAATAATTTCTGAATATGCCATTCATTAAGAACATAAAGACAGTTGGTGCATTGGTTAGTCCAAATGGAACCACTACAAATTAATAATACCCATACCTGGTCCTAAAGGTTGTCTTATGAATGTCATCTTCCTTGATTCTTACTTGATAGTATCCTTACCTCAGGTCAATCTTTGAAAATATTCTTGCTCCTCTTAGCTGATCAAAGAGGTCATCAATTATAGGTAGAGGATACTTCTTCTTTATGGTATACTTGTTCAGTTGTCGAAAGTCAATACACAACCTCAAGGTTCCATCCTTCTTTTTGACAAAAAGTATTGGTGCTCCCCAAGGTGAAACACTTGGACGTATGTACCCTTTCTTCAACAATTCCTCCAACTTCATTTGTAATTATTTTAACTCGGGTGTGCTCATTAAGTAAGGTGTTTTTGACATAGGGAAAGCTCCGGGAACTAAATAAATTGAGAATTCTATCTCCGTTCTTGGTGGAAACCCTGGTTTTTCTTGGAATACATCCCCAAATTCTTGTAGTACCACGAAATCTTCAAGGCTTGGCCCCTTTGTATTTTATGTCTCTTCCACATGAGTCGCATACAATTGACATCCTTTTCTAAAACATCTCTTCAGTTGTAAGGCTGAAATATCCCTTATAGACATGGGTCTTGGAACTCCTTTCACAGTGCTATGTTTTCCATCTCCATCAAGACATGTAAATGTCTTGTTATGATAGTCTATGACAACATGATGCTTTTCCAACCAATCCATTCCAATTAGAATATCATAAGACCCCAATGGTATGATATTTAGATCATCATTTCTATTCACACCATTAAGACTTATGGAACATCCTCTAACCATATCATGGATTCTCCTTTTGGTTCCAGTGGCTAGCTGAACCAAACTTAATTTTCCAAGTTTACTTTTTTCCAAATGTAATCTATCCACTATTTTAGGATCAATGCAACAATGACTTTCTCCTGAGTCAATCCAAATAGAAATAGGTTGATTTATGATCTTACCTTCCACCTCGATCATATTGGACTGGTATTCTTCTTTTCGATAATCTAAAGTTGCATAGATTCTTCCCATATATGCGACTATTGTAGCCTCTTGGACGTTGTGCATAGTCTTCACTCTGTCCTTTCTGTGTGGGAAATCCTTGTACAAGTGATCTTCTTTCCATCCCCAACATTGGATGGGTGGTCTTCCTCTTTTTCCCAAGGAGTCTTCTTTCTTGGATTCACCCTTAGCATACTAATCTTGATTATTTCTATTAGGATCATTCCTATTTAAGGGAGGTTTGAATCCTTTCCTCCTCTAATCGAGCTTCTCCTTCTTCTTATCTTTCCAATATTTATGCAGAGATTCTCTTCCTTGTCCTTGCTCATACAAGTATTTAGCCTTCCTGGTGGCCTCATTCAAGGTCTTGGGCTCATCATACCTAATCTTTTTTTTATAAAAGGTTGGAAGTCCACTCAAAAACCTCTGTGTCTTTACCTTTTCATCATTCATAAACCCAACATATTTTAACAATCCCAAGAATGTCTTCTCATATTCTTCCATGATCATGCTTCCCAGCCTACGTTCAAAGAACTCCTACATTTTCTTGTCATAGAAATGATCTGAGAGGTACTCCTTCTGGAAGTACTTCTTGAAGTACTTCCAAGTGATCCTACTCTCATTAATATGTTCAACTTGCTTAATTTGATCCCACCACATTGCATCTTTCCTGTGTAAATGGTAGGTGGAAATCCTAGTTTCTAAGTTTGATGAATATTTATGCAACTGAAAATATCTCCTGATTCCAAGTAACCATGCTTCAACATCATCTTCTCTTTCTCTTTCACCATCAAAGGAGAGTGCCTTAAGCTTCCTCGGCTCTCCTTGCAAACTGTCCACTTCATGTCTCCTTCTTTGGTGCCTAACAGGGGACACCTCTAGACTACTTATGGGATCTTCCGATGCATAAAAAAAAAATTATGAATAAGGAGGTGAGTGGTGTCTATGAGTTCTATTGGCACTTCTCTAATAACCATCTCCTCCACGATCCTCTCCTCTTTCACAAAACCTACCTTCTTCCTCTTGTTTTGAGTTTGATCCCTTCTTTGTTTTCCCTTGCAAATGATTTAAGATCTGCAGCACTCGAGCATTTATCTGACTTTGCTCTCTCATCAATCTCTCATTGTTTTCTTTGTAGCTCTGCACTTCTATTTTCAGGCTTCTTACAATTTCTATTAATGTGTCCTGGTCTCATATCCTCTTGCGTCCATTGGACTCTGTCTTTGCATTACCAACTCTTTTATTCTACCCTTCGGCCTCCTTATCATGGATGGAGGCTCCCTCACCTTCTTCCATTTCTTCAATATGCATTATGAGCGAACGTTTTTAAACCCATTAATTCTACAAAATGTGCAAGTGACCATTTTGTTATAATTATGCATTTGATAAACAAAATTTGTCAAACCATGTTACAGGTATTTTTTTTTTCTTTTTTTCTTTTCAATTCGTGAAGAACACAGATGTATCAATATGCATCGTATAACACTTCCATGTTATCCTTCAGCCGATACATAATTCATTTCTACACAGACCCTTCTTTCAAACCACCTTCCCAGGTGACCATGACTAAAAACCACTGCTAAATCCTTCCTTAGCACTTTTTTGTCTCGAAAATGACTAATTCATCCATTATCCCTTCTTCCCTCAGCTCTCAACTGCATGTGACCATATTCATGACCCTGCGCTTTCCTGAAAAAGTGTTTATCTAGGGCTTCGGGACTTCGAAACTTCGGAACCTTCAACTAGGACCCGATCAACAGTCCTTGTCCTCATTCACGATCAACGATCGAGATCCACTTCGAGACTCCATGCTTTGGGGGTTTGACACTTTCGACCTTTTCTTTCCCTTGGAGTAGTCTGTACCCGAATTTCAGGATCAGGCACCACGTTCCCTCCTCAATTCAACATCTCTATTCCACTTTGGGACTCCAGCCTTCGGAAGTTTCAAATTTCCCCACTTGCTTCTTCTCAGAATGCTTTTACATGTGTCCTCTTGCAAATCAACAGTTGTGAATCGCTTCGACTCTTTGGGCTTCGGGACTTCGGGCTTAGGGAATTTAAAACTCTCTTCCTTCACTCTCTCCTAGAGTGATTTCACCCGAAATCGATGATCCGTCGATGCATCTCTCTCATAGATCAATGGTTTCGAATCACTTCGGCTCTTCGAGAGTTCTTGACCCAACGCCAATTGTCACATATTCTTCCTCTAGAGTGCCCAGTCTCTAGACTGCATGATCTGTCTCCACATGGTGAAATACCAGAAGAGGACACATGGCTCAATCAAGCGGGTGACATGTGTCATGTTCTAACTGACATTTCCATCCTCCACATGTTCAAAACTTACTAACACGTGGCACACATCCCATGTGTCCACGTCATCCCGGGTGACGTCTGCAAGCCACCTCACTTCAGAATTATGGGGTCCACATCACCTCCAGGTGACGTCATTGTGCCCCACCACCTCGGCTCTTCGGGCTTCGGGAGTTTCCACACTAGCAAACTTCCAATTCTCCCAAACTCTGAATTCCCAAACTGGCCAATCTGTCAACATGTGTCTCCCTTATCGGACGATCTGTATTAACCCCAGACTTCAAGACTTCAGGAGATATTGTTGCATAGATCAACGTCTCTTGTTGATTTGATATCAATGGTCCTCAATTACTTCGAGACTTCGGGTAATTCTTTCCCTGGTACTTCTCTCTCAAAAACCTTTTGGAGTACTAAGTCTCTGAAGTGAGAGATCTGGCACCGCGTGTCCTTGTTGATGGACAGTCCAGATGAACTCCGGGCTTCTAGCCTTTGGGATTTCTGGATTTTTACATCTGTCTTTCTTCCAAAGTGGTTATCCATCGGAGTGTAGGATCTCCTGCCACACATCCACCTCGATCAACGGTCTGGATCTACTTCGTCTCTTCGTAGTTTTGATGGTTCGAGCACTATAATGTCACATCACTAAATGCCTTTCAATTTGCGGGGCCATGTATCGGAGGTTTGGAGTAACCCGCCTTTCACCCCGCAATTCTTCATACGCTGACATGTAACCCCTCAGTGAAACTATTGTTTGGATTGAGGGACTGCCTTGGGGAATTAACTCCCATGCAACATTCCCCACAATGCCTCTTGGTCATCGATATCTCTCTCCAATGGGATATCAGGGTTGTGACTTAACCTTTGCTTCGCTTTCATCAGACGACCATTGTTCACCTGCCCTCCGATCCAATGATCCCAGATCTCTCTTGATCCCACAGTGGTGATCGCTCCTAAATTCGAAGGGGGCGGTCACGAACCTTCAAACCCTCACAAAGGACCTCTGACATTCTAGCTCCTGCGTAGAATCTACAACTCCATTCCTCCTGAGCTTTTCAATTTCACGGTCAGAATTCGATCTCGATCACGGGACTCTGACCAATAGACCTGGCCCATATCGGCCCAGTGTTTCAACCAAAATCTCTGATATCAAACTGTAGCATACCTATCCACCCATAGGCCAAGGTACGCCACCTTCAATCCCACTCTGGGAATTCTTTCTCTTACCGATACCTTTTTACATTAATAAGGATGCATAAAAGAAAAGGATTTAACCACATGCACAACAATAACCATCAAGCATGCATATTCTAAAGATGTAATCAAATGATAAATAAATGCACAACAAAATACATTCATATACAGGTAGATAATACCATAACATAGATCACTTATCTTTATAAAAGAAGACATCAACTGGCTGCAGACCAAGGACATTCCACCCAACCGTAGACACTACTATTCCCAAAACTCAACAACAGTGTCACCCCCAAGCCAGGGCTATGAATCCACAAGGACGGTTCTAGAGTGTTACTTGGCTTCCCAAACCAGTCAGCACTCAATCTCTCATAGGATTTCTCAGAACTCACAACAATCCAAGTACCCAGCTCTCTTCTACCCATCTTGCACCACCCAAGAGAATGGACCTCCACCCTTTTTTTCCACGCCAGTCCCTCAGGCAATCCTTATCCTTATTCTAGGCTCCAGTGCAACAGGTCCATAATCTCGATGTTGGAACTCTCAAGACTCGCAGTTGTGAACAATGCTGGACACAGGCCAACACATCTCAGACATGTAGACCTCAAGTGATGGTTAGATCACAGCAGCCAACAATACCATGGCTAATCTTCGGCAGTTCGGTTCCCTTTCCCAAATCAAGACATAGGTGAGAATGGATCCATGAGTGATAGGTAAGGATGGAATGAATGAACAAGTGAGAAAGTGAATGAAGGAGTGAACAAGCTATCAATCGAACCCCTCATCAAACCAGAGGTGGGTTTAAGTAATTCGTGGGGAATCAAGAACCTCCTTGCCTTCCCCAAGAATCCCATGTAACTGATCCACCCCCTTAGACCAAAGGGTAATTAAAAATAGGAAATAAACATTTATCCCCTCAAGCTCCCTCTCTTGTGGAATCATATCCCCCTATAACTCTAATCGGTGTCCGTCTAGGAGCCAGTGATGTATGTATTATTAATAATGATCAAGACATTACATTTCTTGGGCACACTGGCCTTTTAATAATTGTTTGGACACTCTGGCCTCTCATCAATGTAGCAATACATTATTTAAAATGGGGGTTCGAAACCCGGGGTGTTAAATGAACTACATGGGTTATCTAGGGAGAGGGTGACCTAGTGGGAACAAATTTCATCATATTCCAAGGAGCATAGCTATCATATCTCATTTTTCCATTGGTTCTAGCAATTGCATGCAACATTCCTTCCATGTGTGCAGTAGATTCGACTTGCATGTTGCATATCAATCGATGCATGTTATAGATCGGTATTCTACTTGTCTTCATTGGTGTTGTAGGATAGTTTTATCTCTGTTAGAATCTAATTGAGGCATTCTAAGATTGATTTCAAGTATTTCCATGTATTAGCATTTGTTCTTATTTAATAACATGCAATGAGTTATTTATGGATCCAAAAATGACATGCATTCTACGCATGAACATAAAACTAAACAAACACATCTAAAAACCCAAGAAATGCATTCATAAACCCCCAGAGTATCAGATCTGTAGCAGAACATCCAATAGTAGCAGTAAATATCCAAATCCAAGGATCAAATATATTTCAATGGTATCAAAGTTGGTTTTCTTTCTAGCCTAAGGGGAAAATCAGTGAGGAGTTATTTTAGATTGTTTACACTAAATTTCAACGGTGATAACTTGCACTTATACCTTCATATGCAGTAGTAGAGAGAAAAATTTCAGATCGGATATGGAGGATAGAAGGAGGAATATTCATAATATTCTTTCACAGGGGCAACAACAGTTGAGGCAGGATATGGAAATCCATCAAAACAATGCAAGGATCAATAGAGATAGTGGTTCAAAGAGGAAGAAAATAGGACAAAAAGGACATGATGAGGAGTTTGCAGATTGTTTGAGGGAGTATCAGGAGCTTAGTGTGATATTTCATGCATACATGTCATTCAAGGATTTTTGCACAATCAAACATCCTAAGTGGTATGAAACCCAAGTATCATTGGACAAGAAGGTGAAGGTGCCAAGGAAAAAGGTTGATGGCACATACGATGAAGTGTCCCAATCAACCAATGTTGATGATTCCACATCATAGCTTAGTAGTGATGCTCATGATGATGAGGGTGTGCTAGCACCTAAGTATGATGAGGATTCATCGCCTTATCCTATCTATGATACTTATGGAGATGAAAGCTTGATTGTACCTAAATATGACAAAGATTGGGTATTTGAAAAATTGTCGTGCGATATTGATCTTTCTTCTCAGGAGCCATGCGTGGAGGATGATAAAGAAGGGGATGATTTGGTGGATGAAAAAAAAATCAGAAATTTGTATGAGGATGAAAGTCTACATGAGTCCCATCATTGCATGGTATCATCTAGTAAGCCAATTGGTGTTGATGAGGAAATTTTCTACCAATTTGATTTGGCACACTCTTCATCATCGACAGCAACATAGACTTCATCATCTTTGGCATCCATGACACCCGAGGGCATGAGTAGTGCTCATGATTTGAGGGAGGAGCCTCTTATGATGAGTTTGTACAAGGAGCATTCTAAGTTGTAGGTACTCGAGGAGAGTTTGAATTGCACTCTAATTTGGCATTGCAGGGATGAGGAGCCATTTCTTTTGGAGAGCTCATTAGAGGGTCAAATTTTAGCTACGAAGGAGATGGTTGAGCACCTTCCTTATGGCTAAGCCTGCAAAGAAGAAAATGCATCCATGGATTGGGTAGACTCTAGAGTACAAGTTTATTCATGATTAATAGAATGTTGGATTTAGTAGCACATACAGGGAACCAGACAGCACATGAGTACACATGAGTATGTCACATTATACAGGATTATACATTGGCACATGGTGGTGCACAACAGAGTTTTGGAGCATTTCCTCTAGGGATACCTCCTGACGGATTCATTGAGTATGCCATTGGGTTGAGTTTACCTAGGGTCAGCGAGTGGATGGGTGAGCCTCAACGAGAAATGTATCCCTCGATCATTGATTTTCATATGGGATATCATCAGGCTTGGGATAGGGAGCAGGGTACTCACAGTTTGGTTCCTGGGTATCATCATGAGTTCATGGTCATGCCCTTTGGGTTGGCCAAAGAATTAGTCACCTTCTGGTCCTTCATGCAATGGTAGAGGCACCATTACTATTATTTGATGCCATCATTGTATGCAGTGGGATGGGAGAGGATTACTGGAGCTAGTGGGATGAGATAGGGGGAATTTTGGCCATAACAAAGTTCAACCATTTGGACTCTATGATCAGTTCATTTAGTGCACAAGATGATATCTAGACTTACTTGGATCAATTCATAGAGATTGTAGCTGGAATATTAGTGGATGGCATTATCTACTACAAAAATTACACATCAAGGATTTGGCTCATTTGGACTCCGATGTTTATTGGTGGGGCACAACAATAGTCGAGAGGCATTGGGAGTGGTGGACTTCCAATGTCAAGGTGGGATCCTGGAATTCATCCGAGTGATGTATTTTTTCATATGAGGTTGATGAATGAGCGAGTTGAGGGAGTGATTGGTCCGTGTCATGGTGGGAATGTTGTGAGACGATTTGTAGAGTTTTTATTTTCCCTCATGATACCCAGGATCAAGGATAGTCATGGATTGAAATGCGTTGACTTCACTAAGGTTCCTTGGTTTAGTATGCTCCATCATAGAGGATTCCAGGAGAGGAGAGAACAATTTGAGTATGGTGGTTAGATGATTGTTATCGGAGGGATGCATCATCAACAAGAGGATTCCCCTATGAGGCTGGCATGGGACCTTGGGATTGCAGTTGTTGACAGGATGACAACTGACACAGGTGGGATTTCTAGTTTGTGTTCTCTAGAGTTTACTCCTTGAGTGTGTAGGATTGGTCGCTTGGAGGAGCGGTCTCCTTAGGATTCAGCCGCATTTTAGCAACTTATGATCACTTGGCTTACCAAGGGTAGTTAAGCAGATTCATTTGATAGCACCATATAGATCAGTATGATGAGAAGAGGGTTCTTCACTTCATACAGGATAGTTTGGGACCTGAGTGAATTCACCACTTATGAGAAGGTCTAAGAGTTTCTCACAGGGAGGGAATTTGTGAACATTGTGTCAGGGCGCATGGGGGAGAGTCTGCCTTGGCGAAAGAGCACATCGATGGTCCATCTATTGGTGATGAATGACAGATTTGTGATAGTGATTGACCAACTTTATTTTTGGGACAACAATAGAGGAGAGGTTGAGACTTATTCCAAACGACGAGACAAACCTTCTTTTCAGGCACCCAAGATCGAGGATGCTAGTGGATTTGCATATTTTGGTTTCATGGAGATACCTTTGCAGGACATGGTTCATGACAGTAAGTTCAATCCCTACAATTATTTCAGTGTGGGATCCTAGGAGAGGAGAATGCAAACTAGGCACATTGGTCTGATGGTTATTACCAGAGTGGGGCAGCGACAATAAGGTGGTCCTTTCCAGAGATTGGTTTGGGATCCTAGTATCATTTTCAATTTCATCTTTTCTCAGTCGATGGAGCATCGAGTTGTGATGGAATTTCTTGAGGAAAATCAATCTTGGGAAGGGAGGATTGTAATATCCCTTTCCCAGTGATGACTCCAGGAGGAGCGACTCAATAGCCTATACTGATTCTCATAGGCTATAGTCGGGATAAAAAGGGAATAAAAGAATTATTTAGTGTAATTTACCAAAAAATCCTAAGTTGGAAGTGACATTAAGTAATAAAGTGGAAAAAGGTGATTAAGTGACCTAAAAGAATAATTAAAGATAAAACTTAGGAAAAGTCACTAATTAATTAAAGTGAATGTGGAATTAGATGAGAAAAATGAGAAAAAGGTGTTTTAAGTGACTTAAATGGTTATTAAGATAAAACTTAGGAAAATTTCACTCAATTAATCAAAGTGAATGTGAAATTAGAAGAAAAAAGGTGTTTTGAGTGACTTAAGTGATTATTAAGGAAAACCTTAGGGAAAATTCACTTAATTAATAAAGTGAACATAAAATTAGATGAGGAGGGGAGTGTAAAGGAGAAAAGTCGATCTAATTCACCATTATGCATGAGTTGAGTTGATAACTAGACCTCAAAGGAGAAGTCAAGAAACGTCCTTCATGTTTTGTGGATTTATGGAGGAAACCACCACCATTGACAGATTTCGGTGTTGAGAGACACATTGGCCTAGTCCATCGAAAGAATCACCCAGATTCTTCATCGGGCTTCATATTATAGGATTGGATCCTTTTTTTAAGGATTCCTTTATTTACAGGTTCAAGTTCAGGAAGATTCATATCAGAGATATAGCATGGATTTATATTGGCAATGTATTCTGGAGTGCATGCAACATATCTTTCTTGCATGCAGTAGATCTGAGCTTATTGTAGTAGATCCGAGCTATACCCTTCTTGCATGCAACATATTCAAGCTTATTGCAGTAGATCCGAGTTATATCCTTCTTGCATGTAGTAGATCCGAGCTATATCCTTCTTGCATGCAGAAGATTCGAGCTTATTGTAGGAGATTCGAGCTATATCCTTCTTGCACGCAACAGGTCCCAGCTTATTGCAGGAGATCCGAACTATATCCTTCTTGCATGCAACAGATCTGAGCTTATTACAACAGTGTTGATACTTAGAACACATCACCAAAATACTTCATCCTCCCTTGAAATCTGACCTTCTTTTACTTCTTATTCCCTCTGAAATTCGACTTGTATCAAATGAATGTATAATGATCTTTATTTATACCATTTATGTCGCTTCCTTTTAACATTAGGGCTGACCTGACACTTTCTTATTTTGTAATTCTTTTCTTTAATTATCTTCGGGGCCTACATGTACAATTCACTTTGTCATCTTCAAAAATTCATTTCCCCTCAACCATGAGGATCCACGTGACGTGCCACATACCACCAAAAACAACATGATGTATACTATCCATCCATGGATGTTGTATATGCATGTGCATTTTCCTTCATGTCCAAATACCTTCATCAATCTTGATGTCCAAAACCCCTGACTAGGGTTGACATCAATGACAACAACCAATCTTCCAACAAATAGATCTAAGCTAAATCCTTCTTTCATGTAGTAGATCTGAAATGCATGTGTTGTCTAGGGAGACGACGACCTAGTGGGAACATATTTCATTAGATTCTGAGGAGCATAGCTATCAGACCTCATTTTTTTTGTTGGTTTCGACATTTGAATGCAACATTCCTTCCATGCATGTAGTAGATTCGAATTTCATGTTGCATATCGGTCGATGCATGTTAAAGATCGATATTCTACTTGTCTTCCTTGGTACTGCAGGATCATTTTATCTCTGTTAAAATCTAATTGAGGAATTCTGAGATTGATTTCAAGTATTTCCATGTATTAGCATTTGGTTTTGTTTAATAAAATGTAATGAGTTATTTATGGATCCAACAATTCCATGCATGCTACACATGAGAACATAAACTAAACAAACACATCTAAAAAACCAAGAAATGGATCCAGAAACCCCCAGAGTATCAAATCTCTAGCATAACATCCAATAGTAGCAGTAAATATTTAGATCCAAGGATCGGGGATATTTCATGCAACAGGTGATACATTTTATTCATTATATTCAATTTACATCATTTACATATTACATCGCTTTGGCTCTTGGCCACATACTAAATTTACAATATACATCACTTGGCTCTCGACCATGTACTACATCTGCAATATACATTGCTAGTTTGGGGTTTGAAAATGAGGATGTTACACATGGTCACCTATTTTTACCTAGACCAAATAGACTAGCCAATAGATGGTTAATTTGTTCTCTATGATGTCCATTTGAAGCCTAAGTGCCACATAGAGAAGTGCATAAATAATTTGACACAAGCTAGGTATGTTGAGAACTTGTGGGTTCATCATTTCTACCCTACCTTGGGGCCAACCCAAAAAGCATGGTACATCTAGGAAGAATGTCAATTCTACATGTGCAACTGGGATATCAAACATAAATAGCTCTGGACAACCTTCTCCTACATAGGTAAGCGCTCGGTTCTGATTAATGCTTTGCAAGAAATTAAGAATTTTTTGTTTAACCCTAAGAAACGTAGATATATACGTCCAATATATCTCAATCATAGATATTCAATCAAGAACGAGGTAAAGGATGTGACCCTTGGATTTCTACACTAATTAATAAGGTCTCATAAGAGGACCCAAAGGAATATGACCCTTAGATGGGTTGCACCACTTATTGTTCTATGAATCTCAAGGGGAAAGGTCTATGAAGGAAACATCAAATGCACCAATGAGAAGGATCTATTTATATGCACTAAAACTCAAAATAGTGAACATTGGAATAGATGAGGAGACTCGTCTCACTTCCATGGGAGAATATTTGGATGATCGAACTATTGTAGAGATCACAACCCTATCGCACAAGTATGAATACTTATTTCCAAACAATTTCATTGAGATGACGGGGATATTGGAGGAGATCAAAGAAAAGAATATTGAACTAAAGCTAGACATGAAGCTTGTGAGATGCCAATCATACCACTAAACTTATAAGTAAAGAAAAAATGCAAGGCTAAGATCGACAAAATGTTGGTCATGAGAGTCATCTTTCCTATGGAAGAATCAAACTCAATAAGCCTCATTATGATCTAGAACAAGAAGAATAGTCCAAGGGAGATTCAGGTTTATGTAGACTTTTGTGACCTAAATTCTTGTGTCCACGACCCATTACCCACCCCTTGTGGATTCTTGAGCTACCACCAAGTGTGGATCACAGAAGAAGATAAGAAAAAGATAAATTTCACCACAAATGAGGTTCATACATATACAGTGTAATGCCTTTTGACTTGAAAAATGCCCCTATGGTGTTCTTTAGGATCATTATCACTACATTTAGGGAGTTCATCCATCAATTTCTAGTAGTATACTTGGATGAATGGACCATGTACATCCTACTAAAAGATCACGTTACTAGGTGTGCCTTATGTTGGATCACACTTGATGACTACAATTATCACTAAACTTGACGAAGTGTATCTTTTGTACATCAATGAGGGTGCTAATAGGACATGTGGTATGTCATGATGGTGTACTTGTCAATCCCACAAAAATAGTAGTCATCTCTAATCTACTATCCCTTACAAATTTACACACCTTTCATTCCATGCATATAGGGTACTACTGCAATTTTATTAAGGGGTATGCTACCATTACCATGTCATTGGAGAATTACTAAATAAGAAAAAAATATTTACATGGACATAGGAGTGTGAGGAGTCCTTCAATCTCTTGAATGAAAATATGAGTAGCACTCTTATCTTTGTATTCCCAAACTAATCCATAGAATTCCATGTCCATGTGGATGCATTGGGAGTTTCACTTGTTTCTATTCTTATGCAACCAAGGGTAGGTGAACTTGACCATCCCATTCATTTCATAAGAAAAAATTTGTCATAGGTATGAAATAATTACACAACAACTGAAAGGGAAGGTCTAGCCATATCTATGCACTCTATAATTTTTGGCACTACCTGATGGGAGATTACTTTAAGTTCTTCATATACCAATCAACCATAAAGTACCTATTAAATAATCCAGTACTAGAATGCTTCACATGTATATGGTTTCTCTTGTTCCAAGAATTCAACTTTGAGATCATTTTAAAGCTAAAACATCACAATGCAGGGTCGGATCATTTATCGCACATAGATTTTGAAGATTTAGGAGGATGAGTAGATCAACAATTACCATATGAAAACATATTCTAGAATGAGGCTATTCTTAATCACCTAGATGAAGTTGTGTTATTATTAACCGTAGGAAAAACCTAGGGGGTACACTACAACCTAGAAAATAGAACTAGTCATGAATATGAATGATTATACATTGATCTTAGAATAGTTATACAAAGTGCGAGTAGATGGAGCCATTAGACATTGCATATTGTATCATGAACACATATATATATATATATTCTATGTGAATTCCACAATGGGGTTGTGAGTGGCCATAACAATGAGGAAATAACAATACACATTGATAAGTTAACTATCATGGATATTCCACTGTAACAGTTCACCACAACAGATCTTAAACTATTCTGAAATCTTAGATTTTTACAATACGTTTCCTTAGATCACATAATAGTTAATTACTAGCTTTTCCTAAATTTATGAAATAAATGAATTATGAAAATGAAATAATAGGAAAAACTATGCACACCATTCACACAATTAAACACAATATGTATCCTGGGAAATCCAATATGGGAGAAAACCCAGCTGGAAGGTGAGGCCTATGCTTTGCTCTCGTTTCTTTAATTATAGAAAGAAAGTGAAAAGAAAGAGGCACTCACTATGGAGTTTCCTTTGGAATTGTGTCCTAAACGACTTCTACAGAGTATCCTACCTCCTCTATTATGCTCTCAAACTACCACTCCTTGAGTGTTTTTCTCAACTATGGAACAAGTACAATACAAAAGAATGGAACCCCTTCTCCTCCTAGTAGCCTGATATTTAACATAGCTCGATAGTTGTCTAGGGTCAAGGATTTGACTTCCTCAACCCTCAATTGTGATACATTTTTTAACCCTCTAGAATATTCTTGAAAGTCCACATGTGGCTATCTCCATATGCATGAGTAACGAGGCTGATGTGGAATCCTCTTGTAACATGGTGGTCAACACAATAGGTCAACTTGCGAGAGGCATAACTTTTGCATATGAGCTCCGATTGACGTGAAATTTTCACCCTTGAAAAGGTCTCTGAGTGTAGATCAACTTCAAGGTTTCTAAGATAAATCCGATAAAGTTTTGACCCCAAAACATGTCGTTTGATGCCTCAAATGGATTTGGAAGCTTTCAAACCTTAAATTTCCAAACTGAAACCTAACATTAAAATGACCCTGTAAGATGATTCCTCCATTTGTTTCCACTCTGAAAGCATCGATATATATGAAAAATTGTATAATGGTCCAATCTAGATCACATAATATCTCTCAAGCAAGATTATATTGGCTTGCAGTGTTCTAGGATGCAGAGTACACCAAGAGTTGTGATGTCTACCAGGGAATTGGGTAGCTATCATGCTAGGATGAAATGTCATTACACCTAGTGATTTTGCACAACCCTTTGAGAAATGGGCAGTAAAATTCATTGGAACCATTAACCCCCCTGCATGACACTCAATGGTAAGGCACATCACCACCTCAAAAATGTTTGAATCAATGAGTAGAATTAGACGCAATACATATATGCACATCTTACATAGAAATGAAGTTCATCTTCGAGAACATTATCACTAGATTTGGTCTGCCATGAAGTTTGAAAAGTGATCATCACATCTAGTGCATTCAATGAGACCATTGTGGCACTAATGCAAGCATTCATAATCCAAGACAATAAGACTAACCCATATCATCCTCAAGTGAATGGTACAATAGAATCATTTAATAAGATTTTAGATCATGGTACGACAAAGGTGTGTAACACAAACCCAAATGATTATGATGACCATGTACTGGTGGCACTTTGGGAGTATAGAACAATAGTAAAGTGGATAACATACAAACACCCTCAAAATTGGTTTATGTTCATGAAGTAGTGGTCCATGTGGATTTATTGCTATGAAGCTTACACATTAGATAGGTAACACATGTGTGAGATTATGAATTGCAACAAGAGAGACTTGTGAAATTAATGGTGCTAGAAGAAGATAGATTTCTAGTAGCCTACCACCAGATAGTGGAAAAGGAGAAACACAAGGCTTGACACAAATGACACATCAAGAACAAGAAATTTGGTAAGGGATACATGGCCTTTAAGTATGAAAGTAAGTTTTTAAAACATCTAGGAAAGTTGAAGATGCATTAGCTTGGACCCTTTATGGTTGTGGAAATTACAAAAAATAAGTCTATCTAATTACCTTAGCTAGATTGTACCATTTATATAGGGTGGGTGAATGGGCATGCTTAAAACCCTAATTTGTACTTCTTGTAAAAAATAATAGTTGGGTTGTGTAACTCTAGTTGTGTCGGTAAAAAAAAAAAATTCTTCAGGACACAACCCACCCTTGTGGTTGGGGGGGTTGTGTCAGCATACCAAAGTTGTGACCAGAGAAAAATTGTATTGTTAAAGAGACCAACAATACCCTTGTGGTTAAGGATAAGACTAGTGATGATAGGACAATATGGTGAGAAATAAGAATATAGATTTGTTAGGGAGGCAATATATCCAATGCCAAAGTCATGGGTGTTGCAAGACGATTAGAAGGAATGGATGCACCTAGGATGTGTGCATCATAGGTAGGTCGGTAGTAGTGAGGATTGGTGGAAAAAAGAAAATGGTGGTGGCATAATAAGACAGAAAACACAAAATATACTAATGCTCGATTAATGTGACATAATTACCTAACAAGAGCCATACACATTCCTAAGGGAAAACTCAATCTCAATACTTAATTGGAAAATTTTGAATTCATGCAGGAAATTGGGTTGTTGAAGGAACTCACCAACTACGTTAATGGTGTTGGGCCTATACATTCGTGGGAATGAGAGGAAATTGACATTCATATTGATATTTCTATAGGTTGTGAGTGAGAAGTACATCCTACTTAGAGTATGGATACGGCTAAAGAGTAACCCTTATCTACCAATATAGAGGTCGACAACCCAATGAGGTTGTAGTCATGCCGGCCCTAGTCACCTTTCTACAAGATCAGAGGATTACATTGTTAGTTGAAACTCAACAACATGTGGAAAACATCAAGCTAATCGACCATGACATCACCAATGCCACCACATTCCTAGACCTCTAAGAGGAACATTACACCAATTTTTCTAACGGCGAGGCTAGAGTTGTGTGCCACAAGTTGAAGGAATCATTCTACAAGCTTATAGATAGCACAATCAAGAATCTGTTGGAAATACCTACCTTCACAGACATTGGTGATGTTGCATGATGCACAATGTTTTTCCTAGGCTAGATTCATGGTGGAAAGATCTAGTTGAAGACAATTAAAGAGATAATAGAGGAATGCATACAACATGTGACAGGCTTGTTCATGGCTAGGGATATCATCACATCTACCTTCCAAAGAAACAAACGCAATAAGAAAACATGTTTGGATAACCTATGTGAGAAGTATGGAACCAAGAAAGGAGGCAATGGTGACATGATTTAAGAAATTCAACAACCCCAACCAAAGATAATATTAAAAATATAATGACATACAACTTTAGGGAGAAATTGTGATGTGATAAAGAATTAGAGAATAAGAGAAAATTAAGATACAATAAGGAGGTGATCAACCCTAATCTAGAAGATCAAAAGTATCTCTCTATTTTCACTAGCATAAAGAAGAAAATCAGCATTGCTAACTTTAAGAATAAACTCTCACAAGCTCCATAGTGAAACATGAAGTTGGACAATTCCTAAAACGTCACGGGTCGAAATAATTTGTGATATTTGCGACACTAAGAGGGTTGATTATAAAAACAAATTGTCTTAGAATGTCCTACATATACTTGCATTAAATCACAATTTCAAAATATTTGTTACATTACCGACCTTCCTAACCTTTTAACTCATCAAACCTATGTTGATCTACAAATGCTTCTCCTAAAATTGTTCAAATATAAAAATAAAACTCTAAAGCAAACCAAGTAACTCCTTGCCTTTCTTAAGATTTGATAAACCAAAATTGATTGGTCGATGTTAGTAACCATTGGCATCATCTATATATAATTAATTTTACATTTTACTTCAAAAATCAAATTTTAACATATAATCATTGTGAATAATTAAATAACCATTATCTTAAAATTATGTTTTTTATTAAATTAAAACTATAAAAATAGTGATGGAGAAAAATATCAAAATAACCTAATTATAAATATAAGTAAAATAAAAATAATATAATTAGATTTCAAATATTAATCTTAATATTTTAATATAAAAATAAATCCTTCACCCTAAATTATAAAAACATTACAAAATCATTGCAATACGAACTGCGTGGATAATATGATTCCAACAAGGCCAAGAGTTATATTGACATCTCCTATCCATACATTTTGGAATTCGCAAGCTGTTTTGAAATATGAGAGCCATTGTACGTGAAAAGTACAAGGTGGCATAAATATATATTTTTGGCAATGAACTATGAAGTATCAAGTGCAAGGTACAATCAATTGAAAACTATAGATGCTGATTGGACTTCATATCAGATTTATACAAGTACCGTATCTCTATTATTGGTAAAAATACAAAGTATACGTGTATCTAAAGTCTATGTTTTACTTTTCTATTCATTTACTTCAGCTTTTAAAGAGATATAGATTGAAATCTAGCATTTAATAATTTAGGCACATACTACAAGGGCCCATGGTATATAACATCAGAGTATTCCTTGATTTGAGACAAGAACACATATAAGTGAAATCGGGCTACTTGATTACAAAGTTACAATAGTATGACCGAAACATTTATCATCTCAAAGTTATTAAATGGTGGGGGCTTAGGTGAACTGATTACTAACATGGAGGGTGTGAGTTAGAGAGTAGACATGAAAGATAAAGCTATGTTATCAAAAATATAAAAATATGATTGTAGTTGTAAGATTCATACTATAATCCCCAGTTTAATTAATATTTAATGTAGATATAATATGTGGTTACTGCTAGAATGATGTAATATGTGAATTATATTTTTATGTTTTAATAATAAAATGTGATGCTAGTTGCCAAGGGGACATGGACAAGACATGGGAGCTGAATTAATCCACAAGAGAATGGAGAGTCTAAGAGAATGGTCATGAGGGGTCTAAGGGGGAATTACTCATGTATATTAATTCCACCCATTTTCTTAAATCCGTCATTGTATATGAATCTTCTAAATTTCTAATTGAGTGTTCCCAAAGTCAATCATTGAATACATGTAAGAGGGTGGGTGTGAGTGATCACATCCCAAAGTTATTGGGCACATGGGGGTTGAGTACAATCATCTTGGGGAAGTATGTGAGTCAAGCAAACAAGCTAAGGGGGAGGACAATTTGTATGGGTAGCTAACAACAAATTTTACACATGAATTTTTTGTGCACGGGGAACAAGTAGAGAAGAAGAAAGAGAGCTTGGAGTGGGTGCATCCACGGAGGGAAAATTCTAGAGCAGGTTGGAGTGTATTTGGAGTGAATTGGAGATGGAAAATTGAAGAGCCAGGTTGTTAGGCCTAAAGAGTGAACTCCTGGGCGAGTTGCATTGTAACAACAAGTGTTTGTTATTGGTTTGTTGGTAGTTTTCCTGGCAGTAAATTCCCTTGAGTTCCCAACTGAGAGATTCATGGTTACTTATGCCAAAGAGACCCTTATAAACGAATGGGATGCCCGAGGCACTAATATCATTAAAGGGGTACATTCCTTGGGTTGGACAGGTCAAGAGGAAGAGAGTTGGTGGAAAATCGAGGTAGTTGTAGGAGAATATCAATGGGTTGTGAGTTTTATGAGTTGTGAGTGGACAGTGAGAGACCACCCTCTTTTGTGGATTACTAGCCTCAGCTCGGGGGTGACTAGTTGTTGAGATTTAGAACAATCAATCTATGGTTGGGTGGAACGTCTGTCCAAAGAAGCTAGTTGCACAACCAATGTTAAAAGATATGTGTTTATTTGTTTTTTGTCTTGTATTTATGAGTTAAATTGTTGTGCGCAATCTTTGTAAATGAGAACATATTTTATGTGTTGCTATAATGAAGTTTATTAGCAACATTCATGTCTATTTTGATATGTTTTAGATGCATCAATTAAATGATAGTGAATAATAGCTAAAATTGGTTTTAATTCGTAGTTGAGCACTACAGGAAATCAATTAGTTGTGAAAGACTTAAATTAGTTAGCAAAAAATTCATTTTTTATGAGTATCAGGCATCGTAATGTCCCTCGATTGGGTTGAGGGACATTACATTATGGTATCAGAGCGTCTAGTTCAAACATTGGGCTTGTATGGGCTCAAACCCATGTGAATTTGAGAAAAAATCGCAATTGTTGACTTGTCTGTGTCGAATTTGGGAAAAAATAGAGAGAAAGTTGAGTGAAATCCCCAAATTCGTGAGTAAAATTCATGTTTGAGTGACTCAGATCTATTTAATAAATTTAATGGAGTAAATATGCGAGTTGCAGAGCCAAATTATACCTGGAATGGTCAAATTTCAAGTTTTAATGGTCGTTGCAGAGTTACAAGCAGTTTGGTAAATGGACGGTCAATATCATGTTTGATCGTGAGATCAACGATTGAGATTAACTTTAATAAATTTAAAAAAAAAATCGTAAGGTTTTAGCTGTTTGGAAGTTTTAACAAATCAACGATCAAGATTCAATTTTAGAGGTTGGGAGTTGAAGGAGATCAACGGTCCAGATTCACCTGGCCTATGATCAAAATTTTCTAAGTGTGGGAGTTCATCAAAATATTTCATTGACAGCCAATGGTCAAATCGATGAGTTTTGCGGAGGGTTCGAATTTCTCCAATTGAACTCGTCGATGGAAAACGGTGGAATCAACGAGTTTGGAGAAGAGTTGTGTTCGACCAAAATAAGTCTCTAATCATCGATGACCAATGGTCAGGGATCGAAAGATTTTGGCCAGATTTTCAAAGTGTCAAAGTTCACCAAAAAAACTTGTCGATAGAGGTTCATCAATCGCTAATGGTCAGGGATCGATAGAATCCAATGAAGGTTTCATGCATCCAGGGGGATCATTGATCGTCGATGATCGACGAATCGGGGATCGATGAATTGTGACGAGAGTTTTCATTTTTCCAAGAGAAGTGGTCGATCGTCGATGAAGAAAAAGAGGATGATGATGGAATCCACATGTCATGATGCATCAACATCCATGTGTTATTCCAGGTCACCAAAGTTGACACCTCAGTATTATGTGCCATGCCACATCAACATCCACGTGTCATGCCATGTTATCCTGGAAGCGGTTGATGGTCGATGGTCAGGTCGGCCGATTTGGGGAAGTGTTTTCGATAATCATCGGGGATCGCACAAGAGCAGCTGATGGAAATATTATGACCCATATAAGCCAACAATTGAGCCATAATTGGGTTATGGGAACCTGAAAATGTGCAGGAAGAGAAATAAGACATCTATATCATAAAAGGATAAATTGGGTAAAACAACCTAAACTTCTCCGGACCATAACTTTCATCTTGGAGCTCGGATTTAGGATAACGAATAGTCATTGGAAAGGTATTGAGGAGTAAAATACATTTCCACACCCATAATTTTGAATTGGGTAGAAAAAATTCTCAGAAATTAATAAAGATATTTATGTAGCAGTAAAAGAGTGGAAATTGCAATATGTAAATGTTGTAACGTTTCAATCAAAATTCAGATTGAGGCATGAGTATAGATGTTGGAAAGATATTTCAAATAGGAATGCATATAAGGAATCATAATTTTAATTGGTGCAGTGTGTCCTTCTTAAATTAACAAGGAAATAACATGTATTCTAATGGATGAAATGCTTTATGCTATGCATGTTTCTAACAATATTTATTGTATGCACATTTCTTGCATAATTAGAGGTACATGAAGACAACTTTGGTTCTTATATGAGGACTGGAGTTATGGAAGATGCTAAGGGATCTTACATCCATGAGGAAGATATCATAGTTATGCATGTCAGCATGGGGAATGTTGAAACATAGTCAAATGGAAGAAGAGATATGCATGATCTTGTCACTATGAGAAGCTTCCATAATGAAGTGTAGAGCTATAGAGATGATAATGAAAGGGTTATGAAGGTTTGGGAAGAGATACTTCATGTATTAAACATGTTTCATAATAAATTTAACAAGGTCAACTCTGAGACTAAGTAAGCAGATAGTGCTAGACAAGTGTCATCATCTAGATCCCGTAGAAAAAGGGATGATCATAGAAATGATAGGAAGTCAAGAAGCATGATCAGGTGCCATCATTCTCCAAGGAAATCCACTAGAAGAACTCATGCAAGTTCAGGTCTAGGGAGCAGCCTAAGTGTGTCTCATGTTTGGAGGAAAAGAAGAAGGCCTGAGACAAAAATCTTGCAAGGTGATCTTAGGACAATCAAGCCACCAAATTTCAATGGTGAGCACAAAAAGGGTGAAAAGGTTGATGCCTGGCTATTGGAAATAAAGAAATATTTCCAGCTACATGATTACCCCTCCTAGGTAGAATCTAGAATTTCCACATACCACTTGCAAGGAAAGGAAACCATGTGGTGGGATCATCTTAAGCAAGCCAAGAACCTTGATGAGAAGAGGATATCATGGATATGATTCAAAGTATATTTCCAGGAGAAATTGTTTTCCGAGTGTTACTATGAAAGAAAGATGAAGGAGTTCTTTGAACTCAAGTTGGGAACCATGACAATGGAGGAATATGGGAAGAGGTTATTTGAATTGTTGAAGTATGTTGAATTCATCAAGGATGAGAAGGTTAAAATACAAAGGTTTCTGAGTGGTTCCATTGTTGTAGTTGTTGCTACTACTCCTATGGGAACTTCTTCTTTTCGACACTTGCTCGTTAATTTGCAATCGATCAATCTTGTTGCAAATCGTGTCGCAGGATCATTGATATCACTGATCATGATACCTCTGTTACCCCTCTCTGCACTATACTTTACTCTAATCTCATTTGAGATGGATTTCACCTTCGTTTTGTCTTCTAGATTTTTTTATGGATTCTCCCCATCTGTGGGTAGCCCTGTAATCACTGTGATGAGGTTGACATTGATAGGCAATAGCCTATCCATCTGTTGGGTTCTAAAGATGTCCTAAAAACAACCTTAGTTTAACATTAATTTATCAACTGTGGATTCGTCTTTTCTTTCAAGAATATCAGCAAAATCTATGCAGATAGTTGTAGAGGTTAAAATCGTGTAGTCAAAGAAAATCTAAGTTTATCAATAATCAAGTTCCTCGCACATTCATTAAAACTCTGAAACTAAGATCTTACTCAATAGAATTATAATCTAATCAATAGCATGTTGTGAATTAAAGGCATTAACCAATTTGTTGAATTCATCTAGATAAGAAATAGGAATTTAATCTATGAAAATACTTAATAAACCAATTTATCAATGATTGTCTAACCTGTTGGAAAAGAACAACTTAAGTATTGTAAAATTGAGAAGGAACAACAAATGCAGAATTAAGCAAAAGGAGCAACAACTGTAAATTTAATAAAAGGAACAACGCATGTGAAAATTAGAAGAACTTTCAAGCAATAAACTACAGCAATGGGAAATGGAACAACAATCAATAACCTAATGAAACATCTATCCTCTGTAAAATAGCATAACCAATTTATAAACATCAACACACTCACGCATTTATCTCAACTGTTGCAAAGAGATTTAAATCACAAAACTGAAATCAAATTGATACGATTACAGATTGAGACAGTATCTCCTTTCGATTGGGCCCATGGTCTTCAGAAGTACTGCTGCTAGAAACTCAGTACGCAAAGATTGTAAAAACGCTCAAGGCTTATATTAATTCCATAACTATTACAACATTTACAACGGACTGCTTGTGCAGAGAAATTGATAGATCTAAATGCTTGGATAAATTTCTTGGATGTTTCTCTATGGTTCATCACCCTCTATATATTACAATGATATGGGTAAATTAAGCTATCATGAGGATCGAGAGATCCTCAGGATTGCTTTTACTATTTATAAAGATTACAAAATAGAGAATCAATCTTCCTCAAAACTTCTTTGTGCCCGATTTCTTTGACCTCCAATAGTCTACGTATCTTCATAATCTTCTTAGCTATCTTGAGTTTAACAATATTTGTCCATTCCTGCGATAAAATCAAACAATTCAAACCGAAATTAAGAAATTATCTAATATCACTCAATAATATTTCTAGAATCCTTTTTAATCATTTTCTTTCCTAATTATTTCTAATTAATAGAAAAGTCAATGAAAATTATATCATAAGCCATGGTGATAAGGAGGATATTTATATATTTTTCTCAACTCAACATACCCCCCAGCTTAACTTCTTGCATGTCCTCATGCAAGAAAAGAATTTTCATGTAAAGCAAGATGTTGAAGGGAGGAGAGGTCTTTTCTCTAGGTCTCCTGAACCCATTCTTACTTTTGAGCTCTTCAAAAGAAGTTTCTTCCTCCTTCTTACGAATTTCATAATTACTCTGATAACCCTCTAGAGGATACAAAATAATAAGAGGACTATATATGCACCCAATCTAGGTAGGCCCTTCATCCAGGATCATTCTGGCATACCTCTCCAACCTGAAGGTAGTTGCATGAGATGTTTTGAAACCAAAGGGTTCCCTATTCTTGACTGCATTTGGGGAGACATCCCATCTTAATTTGGAAGAAGAAATAGCTTCTTATTTAAGCCCCCTAAAATATGGTAGACATGAACGTACAACCTGTCGGTGGATAGGAGATAAATATTCTACAACCTTCTCCATTTTTATGAATGTCCTGTGCTTCTTTAGCCCACCTAGTTTGGTTCTTGGTAAAAGACAAGAATTCTTGAAACTGTATGTCTCCAATGAAAGGATTAGGGTTTTCTTTTCTATTTTCTCCCAGGATGAAGTTGTGAAGGTATAGCTCACAGAGAAAGTATTGTACTCCTTCCTCTTGTTCTCTAAAACATGAAACAAACTCAGAAACAGTGGTGAACTCAAAATGTTTGCCTGATCTAATAGCTTTTATCCTTAGCAAAAAATAACGTTCTAATAAAAATAAGGTGTTGTTAGTAGCAGGAGCCCTGCAAGATACTGTATCAGAATAAATAGAGAAAATTTCTTTGATTTTCTCCAAAGCTCCATCTAACTGGCCCTGTAATTTTTTCACCATTCCTTGAGCTCTGTTGAGCTCAGAAAAAATCTCATTCTCTATTGTTGACATGGCTTGAAGTTGTTTGACAACTTTCTGATGCTCTGCCATTGTTACCATTTCACTCCTACATTAAGTTAGGGTATGTTGGGTTTGTACCAGCTCTGCCTCCAACCTACTAATAATGGCACCTTGTTCAGAAGACTTAAATGCTTCCTCAATCTAAATAGTTGTCTATTATTTTGTTGGGGCATCTATCTGGGTCTCTGTATCAATTTTCTCCAAATGACCAGGAAAATATGTAGGAAGCACTCCCTCAGTTTGGACAGTTGTTTCTTTTGTTGTTGGAATCTCTATTTGAGTTTTTATCTCTGTTGTTTCCAATGAAGCAGGCAAATGTTTGTGTTCCAACAGAACTGGTGTGGACTATCCTCCTGGGAAGTGGGTTTCTTCCATGTATTCTAGGCCTCTTGGATTTCTTCCTCTCATAGGCCTTGTCAGCTTACTCCAACTATTTCCTTAATTCTCTTATTATTTCTTTTAGTCTACCAACTTTTTGATTCAATACTTTGATTTTTTTAACCCTTTTTCTCAATATCTTGTTTTCCTTTTTCGATTTTTTGATCTTATTGTGGCCTTTGCCTGTTGTTTTCTGTTTATGGGGAATGTCAAGGTCTTCCCCACCTTGATCAACTAGTGATTGTTCCCATGTTTCTTATGTGTGCTCTTTCTGTTCCAAAGGATTGTTTACCTCAATGTGGGGTTCTATATGTTTTGTATCTTCGGGGGATGGCATCTCCATGTCAGGGATATCCAAGGCAGAGTTTGAATAAGAAGTTGGTGCTTGGTGTTCTTCAGACATGCCCGTGTCTTCGGTAACTGATGTCCCTAAATTCCCTAGTACTTGGGCCATCTCTACCTCATAAATTTTGAAGAATTGTTATATAAGGTTTTCGAGTGATAGTTGTTATGTTTGTACATTTTCTTAAGTGTTCTCATGTGAGGGCTGCATAGTTTCCTGCCTGTTTTCAAGCTGAATTGTCTTTTTACCCATTCTTCTTTTCACATTAGAGGTTTTAGGAACAACAATTGTTCGTTGTCTCCTCTTCTTTGATGTTTCTACCTGATTGGTTTGGGTTTCTACCATCTGGATGGGGTATGCTTCAATTTCAGGCTGGGGTAGTGGAGTTTCAACTTGGGCACTGCCTCCTTCTTCTTGAGGTGTCTCAATTCCATGTGAGGCAATTTCTTGGTGGATTTTGGATTGTTCGATTTGTAGGGGCCTATCAGCCTCGATTAAATCTCCCCAAGTTATTTGATTTTGGATCAAGGCCATTTTTACTATTAACTTTACTAGTCCATGGTGACTAATTATAGTGACAGGGTCTTTAGCCTTCTGAGTTCTTGCAGCAACTTCTTGTAGCATGGCATTTAAAAAGAATGGAAAATTTATTACTAACCTCTATTTTAGTGCTACTAACAATTTGATGTGGCACGGCCTCACCACATCGTACCTCTCATCACATGCGATATACCTTTGTATTACTCCTACTAGCTCCCTCCATGGCTCGCTGAGAGCGGTGGGGTTGAGTCCCTTCCCTATTTTATCGAGTTCTTCTCCTGGTTCTAGGAAATATTCCACAGCCTCCTTGAGTGTTGTATACTTCCCAGTCCACTGTATGCCTTTGTTGGGGAGGCCTGTAACCTCCGCTATAATTTCCTCATTGACCGGAATTTGTATGTCTTGGATCATAGAGACTCCTCTCTGCAATTTATGGAAAAATGCTAGCATGATATTTGTGTCACATCCCTGCAATATGTTGAAATATTCTGTCCACCCTAGACAATGTAAAATTACCCTTGCCTGGTCGGTTACCTGCAGCAGTGTGGTCTCTCGGCATACACTTTGGTCTCCCATGTCTTCTGTGAACAGATGAGGACAACTATCGTTCTCGGTTGCAGCTTAGTTCGACCATATTTTGAGACAATATCACCAGAAATAGTGAATATCATAGAACAACAAATGTATATAAAAATGTGATTTTTCCCATTTATTTCAATCATTATGATCTATCGATAGATGTGCAGAATATCCACCCCCTCATAAATGAAAAGGTCATCCTCGACCGTCGATATGTGTGAATGTAATGATGGAAGGTAGTTCAAGTGAGGGGTAATTACTACGACGTCACCGCTATCGTTGGGAGAACAATCATAAATAACCTTCAAAAGCGCTTTAACGGTAATCATGAACAATAGTCACTCTTTTGTGGGAAATTCAAATTTACATACCTATGTTGAAAAAACATTTAAGGAAAAAGATTTCGAGTAATTTTAAATTTGTTCACGTGTTTAGAAATATTCTAGATGTCATAACGTTGTCACTTTCCCTTGTTATTGGATAGCCTATTTGTTAGGAAAGGAAGTCTAGGAACACAAAAAAAACTTGGCGTATTTAAGGTAAACTTCGATACCACAGGCAGAGCCTGCTAGTAGGCGTCCATAGCCTCGACAGGGTTTCTTTTTAACCCATAGATGAGCATGTATCCTTAATAAATAGTTTGAATCATATTTTCCCAAAAATACCACTATCCTGGTTTGGTAGCCAGATAACGATAATGCCACTCACTAGATCGTAACCTAAGTGAACAAGTCGGCTCATGATGAGACCTCTTGTCCTCTGACGAAAAAATTCCAAAGGCCATTGCCCTAGTATGGTAGCCATAGTGGGAATGTCACTTATGTTATTATCTGATGATCATGGTAGGTTGTCTCGTTATGAGACCCCCTATTATTTGTGGGATAAGTTTATTACTTTACTTATATTTAATTTTTTGTTTCCATCGTTTTTTTTTTAAGCTCTTTTAAGGGAGGCTCATCTACTCCTTAAGAGTGAGGGATGGCGTGAGAAGTGTAAGAATTCCAATTAAAATGTGCTTTAGACTCCTTATTATGATATGAAGGAAAATCATCATTCAAGTGTATGTATATATATAGGGGAAAGAAACGAATTATGGTGGTTAAGGATTTTGAATAATATTTAAGATAATTTGGAGAAATTAATCCAAAAACAATTCGATAAGGTATGCTAGGTAGTCCACAAAAAAATGGAAAATCGTTACTATGATAATTAGAAGTGATGTTGGTGAAAATTAATTCGTGAAGTTCATACCCAAAGGAGTGGCTAACGTAATAATGGCATGCTTGTTCATGAGAAAAGAAATGTGACTTTTGAGAGAAAGGAACAGCAAGAAGGAAAAACCATAGAAGGAACAACAGTTGTTCCTTTCGAATGAACAATGCTATCCGAAAAAGGAATGAAAATCATGACAAAGGGAACAACGGTTGTAACAAAGGGGACATCAGTCGTTACTTTCAAATGGACGACACTACCTACGAAGGGAATGACAGTTGTTCCATTTAAATGAATGTCAACTCTACGCAAAGGTAACAACAATCGCACGAAAGAAATAGCAGTTGTTCCTTTCAAATGAATGGTACTACGTGCAAAGGGAACATCAATTGTACGAAGGGATCATCAGTTGTTACTTTCAAATGAACGGAAACGATGATGCTCAATTTTTTTAACCATCTAATTAAGTGATTGGAAACCTCCCACATAAATTTTTGTTTTAGTGAATCTAGGATTGATTAGTCATCAACTAAATTCATTTATTTTTTATGGGTAGGTTTATTCAATTATGGTTTTTTAGTGTCATGCATTCATTTTTTATTTACTATAGTCACCCGATTTTTTCCTACAGATATTATGTGAAAACAAGGTTTATATTCGATGTGTTTTACAAAGTGAGACACGAGTAGGGAACAGAAAAGAGTACCAATTATATTCATCACAGTCATATTTTCTAGTTCTTATTCTATCAAGTGACTTCCCTAGAAAGTAAAAACTAAAAACTTAATCACGTCTGTAAAGAAATCTATATACAATATGTACAGTGCTGGTAAAAATTATAATTTTATGAAGTTGAAGTTGTTGGGTTACCTTCCCAGCCAGCTAAAATATGAACAGTAGGATCTTTACTTACTTCTTGGCAAAAGGATTATTTTGAAAGAGGTTGATGGTAGAGTCGTAATCGATGTCCATTTACCAAAAAAGGAGAACCAGACCCATCAATGATAACTAAAGTAACAGTGTCGTTATCATTAACTTCATTGATTTCATACGGTCCCAATCATCTTGTCTGTAATAAATCATCTTGTCCCAATCACAAAGAAGCGTCCAATCACCTTTCTATAAGGATTTATTCTTGATATGTTTATCATTACAACTAGCTCTCTACTGCTGAATAACAGTTGTGCATTGCAGGGAGAACATGTGTGCTTCATCTAACTCATTGAGTTGTTGTAAGCGTTGTGTATGTGCCTCTGTAATATCCCGTCCAATTTCTCGGGCCATCCTTAGAGTCTTGATCTAAAATTCAATTAGAAAAATAGGTTCTTTGCCATAGACTAGATGATAAGGACAGTAGCCAGTAGTGTTACTCCATGTTGTGTGATAGGCCCATAAGGCATTTGGAAGCTCGGCTACCCAATTATGACGGTTTGTTGAGACTGTTTTTGTCAAAATTTCCTCCAAGAATTTATTGGTACTTTCTACTTATATGTTTTCCTATGGGTGGTATGGAGAAGTAACTCTATGTTTAATATGATAATTTTGCAGGGTGGTCGTGATTTTATGGGCTGTGAATTGCGACCCTCCGTCAGTGATTACTTCCCTGGGTAGTCCATAGCATACAAATAATTCGAAGAGAAATTTAACTACTGCTTCCTCTGTTTCGTTTGACAAGGCTATTGCCTCTACCCATTTGGTCATATAGTCTGTTGTGACTAATATATACACCTTCTGGTTTGATTTTGGGTTGAAGGGGCTAATAAAGTCCAATGCCCATCTCTCAAAAGGTTCTGCCACCACTTGTGCTTATAGGGGAATTTCATCAGCTTGGCCTGGCTGACCCATCCTCTAACAGTTGTCGTAGGTATGGACATATTTCTTTGAGTCTTTGAATATTGAGGGCCAATAATATCCCATCTGTAAAATATTATGCCTAGTTCGGAGATCTATAAAATGTCTACCACAGGGCTCATCATGAACTGCCTTCAAGATATCGTAAATTTCATCATCTCTTACACATCTTCAGATCTGGAGGTCAGCCCATGTGTGGAAAATATATCCACCAATCCAGGTGAACCATGCACTGCGTTGGACGATCAATTTTCTTTCTCTTGATGATAGGTGTGATGGTAGTTTCCCAGCTGCCGGATAATTTTCCACATCAGCATACCATGGTGTCTTAATAGTGACAGCAAACAGGTGTTCGTCTAGAAATTGGTCTTCCACTGTGAAAGAATCATCTATTTTGGGTATGCCAGAAAAGAAATCTTCAACGAGATTCTCTCTCCCAGGACGATCCTCGATGGTGATGTTGAATTCCTTCAATAGTAATAACCACCGAGTAACACGTCCATTAGTAATCAGTTTGTTAGTTAAATATTTAATAGTTGAATGATCATTATACAGAATAAATGGATAGCTTGTTATATAGTGGCAGAATTTATTAATAGCATGTATAACGGCTAAAAATATTTTTCTGTTACTATATAATTTAATTCAATGGAAGTAATATTTTTCTAATAAAATAAATAACATAAGGTTTCTTGTCTTCTTCCTGTCCAAGGACAACGCCTATGGAAATATCCGATGCATCTATAGAAATATGAAATGGAAATTTCCAATTTGGTCCTCTTAGCACCGATGATTTTGAGACCAACCTTTTGAGTTTTGCAAATGCAACATCACACTTATTAGACCACTGAAATTCCGCATTACCAGTTAAAACATGTAAAGGTGCAGTTGTTATTGAAAACATTTCTATGAATCTACGATAATAGCCTACATGCCCAAGGAAACTACATACCTCAGTTTGTGTATGAGGTGTAGGTAGATTAAGAATTACCTATATTTTTGTTGGATCTACCTTAATTCCATCTGCAGAAACATAGTGTCCTAGTACCACACCTTCATTCATCATCATATGACATTTCTCATGACTCAAACATAGCCTGGTATAAATGCATCATTCCGGTACCTTCTCCATATTTCTTAGAGCTTGATCAAAATTAGTGCCATAAGGGGTGAAATCGTTCATGTAAACTTCAATTCCTTCATTAATCAGATCAGAAAATATGCTCAGAATGGCTCTTTGAAATGTGGCTAGAGAATTACATAATGCAATGGGAAATACTTTATATGTTAAGGTACCCCAGGGACATGTAAATGTAGTTTTATCCTGGTATTTTGGAGCAATCTGGATCTGATTATAACAACTAAATCCATCTAAGAAGGAAAAAAATTGCTTCCCTGCTAAAGTGTCAAGGACCTTATCAATAAAAGGTAAGGGAAAGTGGTCCTTCTAAGTAGCCTTATTGAGTTCTCTGTAGTCTACATAGATTCACCATTTCCCATTCTTCTTGGGGATGATTACTAGTGGAGAAACCCACCGACTCTCTAAAATACGATATATAAAATCTACATCCAACAGTTTATGTAACTCTTCTTTAACAACATCCCATAGATGAGGGTTCAATCTTCGTTGGGGATGTCGGATGGGTAGGGCATCTTTCTCAATATATATATGATGTGTACAGAGTTGGGGATCGATGCCCTTCATGTTAGGGTACTCCCAAGAAAAATCTTGCTGATATTTAGAAAGGATCTAAATCAATTTTTGTTGTTGTTGCTCATTCAAATTAGCATTAATATTCAGAAACCTCCCTGGTGCAATTTCAACTGATATGTTTTTATGGAAAGCAGTAGTGGGAATCTGTTGCTCTATCAATTCTTCCAAAGGATCTCCCTGTGCTTCATTATCTAAAACCAATTTTAGCATTTGACATGTTGGGTTTCTTATAATGGTTGGGTTATTAATGAAGATACGGATCACATCATATTATAGTTGGCTCTTGAGTCTGAGAACTTCTTCCAGTGTGAGAGGAGATCGTAGATTTTTTCTGGATATCTAGGTGGTGGGAACTGTTGATGTATGATAGGAAAACTCGGTTTAGCTGGAGGATACAAGATGAGGCTCTTTGTATCACTTCCTCTAGAAATTGTCATGTTTCTTGTGCGACATCCTATGTACACATCTGTTGTTGTGAGCCATGGTCTTCCCAGTATCAATGGGTGTCCATCGAGTCCACTTATTGGGTTGATAACTAGGAAATCATCTGGTTATTCCCAAGAGTCGACCACAATTTATTTATCTTTTAATGTGTCGACTGGTTTAATCATTGATCTATTAGCCAATTGTAACATAATTGAATTAGGTTTGAAGGAGGTGAAACCTAGGATGTTACAAGTCTCGATGGTTGGGATATTAATGGGTTCCCCCAAATCCACTAGTGTATTTGGAAAAAAAATAGCCCTGTATCTGAACTGTTACCACAGGATTCCCTAGGTCTATATAATTGATCATCTCCTGCCTTCCTAGAATAAAGTTGGACAAGGCTCCTACCATGTGAATAGTTGATGGATTTTTAGCTTTCCTGACATGCTTCTTCCCACATAATTCCTTAATTGTCTTTGCATAAATTGGGATGTCTTGCAGAGCCTGTAGCAGTGGAATCTTAACATATAGATTCTTTAGTTCCCCTACGATATTGAAGTTAGGATATACAGGTGGTTTTGCTATCGTTAGCCTCTCGGGAAATGGGGGAGGAGGAATTACGTCCTCATCAAGATTATGTTGTTTGACTGTGTTTCCCCCCTGTTCTACTTCTTTTGTTATGACCACAGTCGAGGGTGTTATTGTTGGTTGTACATTATTCTCATTCTCTTGATCTTGGTGAATGTTACTTTCTTCAGGAGAAATTGTGTGCCCTGACCTCAACCGGAGTTCGTTTCACCCTACAGAGTTGATTTTCCCATCCAAATTCTCAATAATTTGCACAATTTGAGCTGGAATATTATTAGGATTTTGGTTGGGTTAAGATGGTAATTAAGGGTGCATTTGAGTTTGAGGGTTCTAAGGTAATTGGATTAGAGCTTGTAAAGTGGGTTGAGCTTGAAGAGCCATCCCCATGGGTTTATTGGTCATCCCCATGGGGTGCTGCTAGTTTTAATTCCAATTGGGGGCTTAGGCAATTGTGTTAGTCCACTATGAAGGATTTTGAATTCCTCCACGATGGGGTAGGGTATTGTGAGTTAGGATAGGTGGGATTTGCAGCTGATTGATTTGGATGGGTGGGATTTGCAGGTGATTGATTTGGCCAGGGTGAAGTAGGATATTTTTGGGACTGTTAGGTGGGGTTAGCAAATGGTTGGCCCTGCCATGTGTTTCTAGAATTATGTTGTTGACTATACTTCCCAGAAAAGAAAGAGGAAGGATCTTGTAGCGTACCTGTTGTATGTGCCTGCCATTGGCGATGTTGAGACATCATATATATCATTTTTGTTTCCTCTTCCTCTTCTTTAAAGACAACTTTTAGTCCTGGGAGTGATGGAAATTGATCTATTGCATGGTCTTTGGAACAGATGGCACAAGCCCGAACCACATCCAAAGGACATTCCCTCAGACCATGTTTCTTTCTGCATCGGTGGCAAAATATGGCCAAGGATTGTTCTGCTTATTCTTGTTTATGTTTATCCTATAGAACATCCAATTGTGTAGTCAGAGTACTCAAAATGTCAGTTTGAAATTTTCTAAAAGATTGCCAACTTCTGCTCGGGTGACACCCCCGCTAGTAATGTTGTTATTTCTGGTGAGGGGCACCTGCATTCCCAATCTGGTTCGTGTACTTCCACGTGAACACCCTATGCACAATTGGATAATGTTATCATAAGTTTCTTGATAAATATCACCTTTCCACATTAAATTCAATGTTTCTACCCATTCATCCTTCATACCTTTTATCAAATTGGCTTTAAGTACCTCACCTGGTAATGTACCGTAAGGTGATCTTTGCAAATTATATTGAAATCTTTCAACATATTCTTCTAGTGTCTCATTTTCCTTTGCAATCATTTGAAAGATTTCATCTTTTAGATCCCCGATTCTACAGTAATCATGATATTTCGTCAGGAAGTCTTGTTTCATTTCATCCCATAAATTTATAGTTCCTCCTCCTAATCCCATAAACTAGTGCAAAGATTCTCCTTTCAAAGTGGAAGGGAATAGCTTCAGTTTCTGGGGTTTAGAGGTGTAGTCATAACCTCTACACAGGACATCAAATTCGAATAAGAATGCATCGAGGTCCTCTGAGATTAATCCATGAAAGGTTGGAAGATTTTGTAATGGAATGGCTTTCATTAGGGCATTAGCAACTAGATCAACTATAGGATATTCAAAGGTGGAAGTCTGGGATCACAGTGGATTTTGTTGTGCCAATTGGTCAAATATATTCCAATAGCCTTGAGGGATTTCTTGGTCTGGGTGTTCTATTTGGGGTGATTAATCACTTGGTCCCCTAGGGGATTTAATCGCGCTACCTCTATCTGGGATTTCAGGTATACCTTCTCCTATCAGAATCAGAGGAGATCCAAGATCAGGTGGTGGAGATGGGTTTGCTTTAACAAACCCACTGGTCTCCCCTTCTCCTTATTCCAAATTACAAGAATTTCTCTCGTCTAAAGGGATGAGAGGTGGAGTATCTGTATTTTGAAAGCTTTGCTCAGTCCCTTCAGTTCTGCTATGAACCTCAACATAAGTTGCACTTGGTGAATGTTTTGCTGGGGGGATTCAGGTAGAACCTTTTAGAGATCCAACCAAGGCTTGATATTCATATTTTCAGATGATTTCGTCTATGAAAGTGCTTCTTCCAGGGGGCATCGGGCCCTAGGCTTTTGTAGTTTTTGGTGGGGGTTTTAATTTTTCAATTTATTTCTTCATAGTCATACACACTCACACAAAATTCTAAGTAGCTATATGACCTCTATGCATCAGTTGAAGGTAGGTGTTGGCACAATCATTTTACTTGTTGCCTACGTAGGTTCTTACCTTTCATTTTCAATACCTCATCCTCCAGAGACACAACCTATGTTATCTTTGACATTCTCTCGACAACGGTGCCAAAATGTTGGGCTCTAAATATGTCCTAAAAACAACCTTAGTTTAACATTAATTTATCAACCGTGGATTCCTCTTTTCTTTCAATAATATCAGCAAAATCTATGCATATAGTTGTAGAGGTTAAAATCGTGTAGTCAAAGCAAATCTCAATTTATCAATAATCAAGTTCCTCACACATTCATTAAAACTTTGAAACTAATATCTTACTCAACTAAATTATAATCTAATCAATAACATGCTGTGAATTAAAGACATTAACCAATTTGTTGAATTCATCTAGCTAAGAAATAGGAATTTAATCTATGAAAATACTAAATAAACCAATCTATCAATGATTGTCTAACCTGTTGGAAAATAACATCTTAAGTACTGTAAAATTGAGAAGGAACGACAAATGCATAATTAGGCGAAAGGAACAACAACTGTAAATTTAATAAAAGGAACAGTGTATGTGAAAATGAGAGGAACTTTCAAGAAATAAATTACAACAATGGGAAATGGAACAACAATCAATAACCTAATGAAACATCTATCCTCTGTAAAATAGCATAACTAATTTATAAACGTCAACACACTCACGCATTTATCTTAACTGTTGCAAAGAGATTTGAATCACAGAACTGAAATCAAATTGATATGATTACAAATTGAGAAAATAACTCCTTCTGACTGGGCCCACGGTCTTTAGAAGTACTGCTGCTAGAAAATCAATATGCAAAGATGGTAAAAATGCTCAACACTCCTATTTTCCATAACCGGTACAACATTTACAACGGACTTCTTGTACAGAGCAATTCAGAGATCTAAATGCTTGGATAAATTTCTTGGATGTTTCTCTATGGTTCATCACCCTCTATATGTTACAATGATATGGGTAAATTAAGCTATCATGAGGATCGAGAGATCCTCAGGATTGGTTTTTCTATTTATAAAGATTACAAAATAGAGAATCAATCTTCCTCAAAACTTCTTTGCGCCCGATTTCTTCGACCTCCAATAGTCTATGCATCTTCATAATCTTCTTAGCTATCTTAACAATATTTTTCCATTCCTACAATAAAATCAAACAATTCAAACCAAAATTCAGAAATTATCTAATATCACTCAATAACATTTCTAGAAGCCTTTTTAATCATTTTCTTTCCTAATTATTTCTAATTAATATTAAATTCAATCAAGATTATATCATAAACCATGGTGATAAGGATGATATTTATACCTTTTTCTCAACTCAACACCATCCACAAGATGCCTCTCACTAAAATTTGTTTGACACATCTGTTTATGTGTTTCTCGTGCCTAAAGTGCGGTAAGTCTAATAAGTTCATGATGATGGTGTTGTACAGTCCCAGGATCCACTGCGTAGGCTCCAACAGTGGCTCTCCTGATTGGCCTTCTCCTCTGCTCTCCAGGTAGCTCTATGTTTCCAAATGTGGGAACTTTATTTCATCTGAGACATCATGTTCAGAATATTTGAGGCCCTCGACCCCTCCTATCATCTCATCATCGACCTTCACTCCTTCGGGGATTTTCAACATAACTATACCTAGTTCTTCATGTGTATGTTATACGCCCTATGCATTGTTTTCTGCTCACACCTTCTTTTTCCCTTGTGGGGACAATACTACACCCTCTAGTATGACCTCTTTCTCCATTTCATGCTTTGGTTCCAGCTCTAGGCCCTGTTACATGGAACCTGTGGTTGATTCTTCTTGTTGCGGCCCTTCCCCCCTGGACGTTTTGGATTCTTTCTGTTCGACGTCCTCTTCTGGCTGCTCGAGCTCCTATGCGGGTTATTGCTCCTCTTCCACATGAAATGTGTTCTGCTCATACTCTAGTGTATGGATTTCTTCCATATCCACCACTATAGGCATCTCGGTTGTTCCTTTTTGTGGCACCTGAGTGCTACTCTGTGTGTTTTTCTATTCCTTCTCGACGCTCCAACCCTCAGTGGTGACATGGTGAGGAAATCCGAACTACAAGCTTCAAAATCAACAAATGGTATCACAAATTTTCACTATGTCACTCTTCCACTCAGCTCTACATTCTTCTCCTTAGTAAATAATACAATGGGTTACTTTCCCCCCTTTTTTCGGCTTTATAGTGAGACAGAGAAGTGATAGTTGTGTCACACCAACAATTGTCACTTTTCACTTTTTTCTTTGTTTCCTACGTGTTGTACCTTTCTACCCACTAACTGCTCTTCTATGTGCAGTGTTTTCGAACCCTGGTTTTCTTGCAACGCACTTTTCTGTTATACCAGTTCTATTCTATCAAGATCCTCCATGTGCGTCGATCTATTTTTATTTTTATCGCCTTTTTACTTTTTATGGATTTCCTTCTTTTTCTTCTTTTTATTTTTTTTTCTCATTTCATCTCCCTTCTACTATAATACACTATATACATACCTTCTTACTACGCGGTAAATTTCTAAGTACTAGGAAGTCGATTGTCCCTATACAGTTTCAGTCGACTCCCATTGATCATTCCTCTGAGTTTTGTACCTCCTAAATATTTCAATTGTACAACTCCCCCCTCTATGACAGTCTTCACTTCATATGGTCCCAACCAATGCATTCTGAATTTTCCTGGATGTTGAAGAAATTTATTGTCATACACCAAGACTAGGTCTTCCTCCTTGAAACTATTCATTTTAATATGTATGTCATGCAAAGCTTTGTCCCTTGCGTTCTGTACTTCTTGGTGAAATCTTGCTAGAATCCGATCTTCTTCCATTTCCATCAGTTGACTTAGCCTTTCTTGTACTACACCTCGTTTTGTCATGTTGGTGATTGCTTCTATGCGTAGACTAGGTACCAAAAATGCTAATGGCACCACTGCTTCTTGTCCATACACCAACCTGAATGGTGTTTGTCCTATCAATGTTTTGCATGTAGTCCTATATTCCCATAATATTGTTGGTATCTTCAAATCCCAATAATCTCTATCGACATTGCAAATTTTTGTCAATGCATTCTCTAGGATCTTAGTAAAGCCTCCCACTGTCCCATTTTCTTAAGGGTGATATGGTGTACTCTTTTGATGATAGACTTCAAACTCCTCAGTCATAGCCTTGATAGTACTATTGATGAAGTGAGTGCCTTGGTCACTCATCAAAATCCTTGGGAATCCAAATCTATTGATCACTTTCTCAAACAAGAAGTGTGTTGATGTCTTTGTGCTACAATATTTCACTGGTGTTGTTTCTTCCCATCTCGTTAAGTACTCTGTCGCAGTAATTATATACCTTGCTCCTGACCTCTTTTTTGATGGGTTAATTGGTCCCACAAGTATATTTCCCATTTGTCGAATATTGCAAGGTTACTTGGAGTCTTAGGGGCATCTCATCATGTCTATTAGGTTTTCCAACTCTCTGACATACATCACATCTCTGGCAGTATTCCTTTTTCATATATGTGAATGGTCGACCACCATAGTCCTGGATGCAGTACCTTTTGCACAATAGATTTCCCTGCATAATGTCCTCCAACTATTCCCTCATGAGCCTCTGCTAAAATCCTAGTCCTTTCATGTTCTAGTACACATCTTCTCAAGATGTTTTCTACACCCATCTTGTATAAGTGTCATGCAATCAATTTATAGACTGCAGCTCTGACTACCATATTTTTCTTCTGTGTAGTGTTGAATTCTTTTGGTGCATTCCCTATACTCAAGTATTCAATGATGTCAACAAAATATTCACCAGCTACTTGAAGTGAAAATAAATGCGCATCAGGGAAGTTGTCCTCTAAATTTGTAGGTTACTCTCCATTGGTGATCCTTGACAGGTGATCGGATCCTGCATTCAACTTCCCTAGTTTGACTATTGCTTCAAAGTCAAATTCCTGAAACAACAGTAACCATCTACATATCCTCCTCCCCAAAACTGGCTTATTGACTAGGTATTTGAGGGCAGAATGATCTGTGAACATTTTAAAATGTTTCCCAAGTATATAGTGTCTGAAATTTTGCAGTGCATATACCATTGCTAGGCCTTCTCTCTCTATAGTATTGTAGTTCTGCTCTGACTCTGATAGTTTTTTGCTTGCAAATTCTATAGGATGGTATAAATCTCATGCTCCTGGCTACGCTAGAATATCTCCAAGTGCTATGGTTGATGCATCTACATGCACATGAAATATCTTTTCCTAGTCTGGGAATACTAATATAGGTGTTGTGACCATTTTTTCTTTTAGAGTGTCCAAACCTCGTTGACAGTCCTCATTCCACTGGAATTTACTATCCTTCTTCAATAGTTTCTCCATCGTCATAGTGATCTGTACATACCCTTTTATGAATTTCCTGTAGTAGCATGTGTGTCCCAGTGTTTCTCTCAACTGGTGTACTGATTTGGGTGGTGGTAAGTTAACAATGATTGCAACCTTTGCAGGATCCACCAATATCCTTTGTTTACATACTATATGTCCCAATAGTATTCCAAAAGGTGTCCCAAAGATGAACTTCTTGATATTTAATTATATTTGACACTGCATGCATATTTCCAACATCATCCTAAATGCCTCTACATGATCTTTCAACAGACTGTAGACTGTCCAATCATCTAGATATACTTCTAAAAACTGATGAGTGAATTCTTTGAAGGAAGTTGTGAATGCCCTTGGGAATATAGTTGGTGCATTCTTCAACCCAAAAGGCATGACTGTGTACTAGTAGGATCCCCATTATGTGGAAAAGTGGTCTTGTACCTGTCTTCTGGAGCTATCTTGATCTGATGGTAGCCTGAGAATCCATCTGTGAATGAGTATGCTTCTTGGCCTCCCACATTCTCTAATATATCATTTGTGAAAGGGGTGGGAAAAGGGTTATTTAGGCAAGCATCATTCAACTTTCTCAGATTGACACATATCCTTATGCCTCCTTACTTCTTCTCTTGGACTACCATAGGGATTATCCATTCTAATTCTTCTACTGGTTCTATGATTCCTACTTCCAACATTATGTCAATTTCTACTTTTACTTTATGCTTATATATTGGGTTCAGTCTATACGATCGATGTCTGACAGATCTAGCCTCAAGTTTGAGAGGTATATTCATCTCTCCTAGCTCTCTTGTTATTCATTTCATCTCTGTAAAAGTTGTTGGGAACATGTCACTATACTCACGCAACAACTTTGTTATTATTTCTATTGTTTGTTCATCCCAATAGTCTCCAATACTGGCCATTTTTGGATGATCATTTGTCCCAATATTTAATTTCTTCACCTTTATTGGCACAACAAATACTTTTGATGTCAGATATGGACCTTCCACCTCTCTTTCTCCTTCAATTTATGTAATTTGAATTTTTTGTGGTTCATCTTCATATTTTTCTTCTTCCTACACATGATATCATGACAATAGTTCTTTCATTGTCTAGCTATTCTGTTGTTGATGCTCTGTTATAAGTTCAACCTATGGTTCCTTAATAAATATCACCCCTCTTATTTGTTTGAGTGATGAATCATTTTTTGGGTTCTCATGTTCAAATGATAAAGTGACTATAAAATTATTTTGTAATGTTGTCCATTCTGCAGTGCCTCTGCGCAGTTCCTGGTTTGCATACCAGTTTACTAGAATTCCTTCCAATGTGTGAATGAAGTGATGAGGCCACTCTTCTGGTGGTGTCATTTTCCATAGTGTTCTACACTTCTCCAAGTGTTTTGGTGGTGACCCCTCTCCATCATATCTCTGCAGATCATTGCTTCCATGTTCTGTGTCGAATCTAATGTGCAGTAATCACTTACATTGGTACCAGTCCTTGACTGTCTCTTTGTGCGCACCTCACCATACTATAAGTGTTTCCTTCAATGTTATGTACATAGCTAGGAGCCTCTGATTTTCTAACACTTCATATTCATATCTTGTTAGGAATTCTTCTAAGTCATTCACCCCATGAAAACTAGGAGGTTCTCTTATCTTTGTACCTACCCATCTTACTATGCAGCCTATTCTTACGCACCTTCTTGTGGATACTTCATGTAATCTTTGTTGCCAATTATCCAACCCTATATCTGAGTCTGAAGAACATTATGTGATACTTCTCCAAATACTTACTCCATATGTAATTGGATTCACATAATATTCTTCTCGCGCGATGGTTCTGTATAACTGGTTGATTTCCTCCAAGTCTAAGAAAGTGGGTTCTACAAACCTTTCTCCTTGTGATGGGTCTAGTAGCACAATGACTCTGTATTATCCTGAATCGAATTCCATCTTCCTTGTATTCAAATTTATTATGGAATGGTTTTCAAATTCCCAATCCAAGCCAAGCAATGTTGGATACGGTGTTGTGCCATACACTATTTCTATCACTTCAAAATATGCTTTAGTGCTCACTCCATCCAAATCTACTGTCACAACTTTTATCCTTCCAATTGGTAGAACCCTGTGTTGATTTTCTACTTTCAGTTGAACAGGTGCATATCCTAATGTGGCCTCTCCCATACATTGCCATGTCTTCTTGGGTAACACATTTAATTCAGATCCTAAATCCATAATAATATCCCCCATGTTGAAATCTCCAATGTTGGCATTCAGTATGAACTCTCTACTTATCCTCCTCCTTGTATGCAAGTGATTAATTTGTTTCTTCTTTAGCTTTCTGTCTATGTCTATTTTACATATTTCTAACATATGTTGTAATACTTTAATAGATGATGGATCATTTAGTAGTTTAACACAGGATTGAATAAAATCCTTTATGGTACTTACTTGTCCTAGGGGTTGTGCTTCATTAGTGTGATCCAGCGACGAAGCAAATAGTACGTTGGTACGTCCTGAGTATGTTGCACATTTGATGTGATGATATTTCTGGCTTCAATAATTCTTGTCTTGCTCGGTTGAATAGATCATTTATGTTTGGTGCATCAAACTACTTATGTGGTTCAACATTCTTATTCACCCATTGGTGTTGTGATGGATCTTGTCTTACTGCGTCATCTCCTATTTTAGCTCCTCCACACCTAACTATTTTGATATTTCTTCCATCATCCCTTTCTTCTGCAGAAATCCATTGAACATTCTGATTGTCTTGATTCCTCTTTTCCTAGATCTTCCCAAATAGTGTCAGATAGTCTTATGTGTCATGATCTGATGTGCGACAATACATACATGTTGCGGGTGGAAGTGGACATTTTCTTGCATAGTGTCCTGGTTGTTGACAATTATGGCATACATTGGTCCTCTGCATCTTCCAAAGCCACCTCTACCTTGTCCTCCACCTCTATAGCCAGATCGATCTCCTCGCGAGGCATTGTACTGAGGCACCTAATTATACTGTGGTTGTGCGGTATTGTATTGTGGTTGTGCAATGTTATTTTTTTGTGGCACAGTGTTATATGGAGATGATACTTGGTTAAACTATGGTGGAAATTTCCCTATCATCATTTCTACCTGCATCCTATAAGTTTTTGATGTTCTTTCCCTCATCAGCTCCATTTTCCTACAATCTTTGTCATCATGGACCACTGACTTGAAAAAGTTGCAATATGAACTATTAGGCACGGTCTGGTGTTTCTGCATCATTGGACAATGATATGATCATTCCCATGATTCTCACATATCTCACACCATAGTCCTCCTATCAGCAAAGGGTTTAGCAATCATGTTTCCATGTATTGCATGAATGTTGGGCACTCATTCTTGTGATGTCCTTATATCCTACATGTGGTACACCAAACAACTTCTCTTTTGTCCTTACTCCTATTTTGGTTCAGTTGAAATGTTAAATTATTCAGATCCTCCTTCAGCTCCTCTGATCTGTCTTCTGATATTGGTTCTCTTCTAGTTGTAAGGATGCCTCCAAAGCCTCCACTTGAGTTTGAAACTTTTGTTGTCTCAAAGGGTATTTCAAATGTGGTAGCAGTGAATTCACAAATAGATGTCTATGCTACATATATGTCATGACATACTTTATCTTTCCCTTCAATCATTTGAATCGTTGTTCAATCTCCCAGACATATTCCCCTGGTTTCTTTCTGATCTCTATCATCTCATTCATGTATCGATCCTCTGAGCTAGGCTTCTGGAATTCATTTATCAACAACTTATTGATATCCACAATCGTTCTGGTTGTTCCTGGCGGACTGTTTGTAGTTAATATCATGTACCAATCTAGTGCACGGTCTCTTAGTGTGATATCTAACTGTGCAAGTTTTGTATCATCATATGTGATCTGCTTTTCTTCCCAGATATTTTCACAAATGAACAAGTGCTTCTTAGGATCCTCAGATGCCTCTCCCTTGAATTCTGGTAGCCTTATGGTGAGATCATGTCTTGCCATCCTAAATGATGAGCTACTACCTCCACGCGGTGTATATCCTTGACTAATGCTTCCTGAACTCTCTCCCTTGGTTGTCTCTCCCTGTGTATATGTACTTCCTCATGTGTTTCTTCCACTAAAATTCAGTTGTCTAAACGGTGGTGTTCTTTCTGGTGTATTGGTCGCACATGATTTTATGGGTTCCACACTGACGCTGATATGAATAGGATTTATTCCTTTGGTTCCTGCCCTTGGACCTCTTTTCTTCCTTTCATATGTCGTGTGCATGATTTCCTCAATCCGCTCCACATCCCGGAGATCCTCTACCTCTTCTTTATCACTTTCCAATCCTTCCCTCGCGGCTATGGCTATCTTCTTACTGTTCATATTGTATTGGTATGGTGCTCCACTACACATTTTTCCAGTTATTTCCATGATATTCTTGAATTTTTCTTCCTCAATCATGATTGGATCCAAGGCCTCCTCCCTTCCTTTATCCATATCTTCCTCCATTTCTTCGTCTCTTGTTAGTGCTTCCCCCATGCATGCAAGGAGGTTTAGCTATTTGATGTCATTGTAATTACAAAATTTTTATACAGTAAAATCTTAATGGAAGTATACAAGGATCTGATATACCTACCTCTAGGTCCCTTCAGGAACTCTTTCTCTGCTGCATTGTAAGACTTCACAGTATCTACTGCAAATCCTGTGATAAATCCTGCAACAATGTTGTCTAACCAAAAATCTATTGCATGTGTAAATTTATTGTCAACTTGTTGTAACTGCACGATCTCCATAGAATCCCACTCTAGCTATCTGATCTAGTTTGTAGGGTGGTTTTCTTTCAACCTCAATATCCACTCCTGCAACACATGCGAGAAATCACAGATAAACACTTTGTGCAAGTTGTTGAATACTTACTTGTCCAAATATTTGTGTGGTGTTAGCTTTTGGTTTCTGTTATCTTTCTGTGCAAATTCCATCTCCTTGTTTTTCAACTAGATCTTGATCTACACCTTTGTTGGGTTCCACGATCTAAACATCCCCTTTTATAATCTCATTCTTTTTAACGTTTCCTCACTAGATATGGCATTCTTGTCATGATTCTTCAACAGATCTCATTCAATCAATCCCATTATGTTCCAGCTGACAACATAACCATTTGTTGGTTACTTCTCTCTTGGGATGACCCAGGTTCAGACCTACCATGGTTTCCAACAAAACCCCTTTAAAACTATCGGCCCCTCTGGTAAACCAGAAGGCAGTGTATTACACAGAGTGCATTGCGCAGTCTCACCCGAGATAGTTCTATTGGTGGCTGCAAAACTCAAGTGCTTGCAACCTGGGAAAGAGTGGGGATATGGAATTAAAATCTGTGATATTCATTTGTTACTTTAACATTCAAATTTTATTGAATACCCTGTCGTTCTTATTCATGCATGTAAAATAGCAGATAAAACTAGTCATTTACGCATTTGTCTAACATATAATCATTGACAGTAAAGGAAATACATAGTATTCAATCACATAACACATGATCTACTGTGGTTCACCACTCTTGGGCTATGTCCACAAAGATTTTTTTTCTCTAATCTTTTATTATGATGTTTCCAAAACTACAGCATCGTTTTCATTATAACTCTCCATCAGCGGGCCGAGATCTACAATGAGGTGGACTAGATCACACCAAGATCCTCAGCTTGTGATATAAACCTCAATATCTACCCTCTTTCTCCTCCTTAGCTCAACATCCTACCAAACAGATCGGGTTTACAGTCATTCTGGTCCTCTCTCATCAAACCTGAGCATTAAGAAACAACAACTACTAAATCATGTTCAAACCCCGACCTAGACCTCCTAAGTACCTACTTATACATGTTCTTTTCTTACCGGCCATTACATATTCTTACCAAAACCCTAAAATTATCATGGCTAGGTATTCTTGCATGCGTGCCTCAAATGCTTTCCTCTTCTGCATGCATGTTTGTATTGCACGTGTTGTTTTACCTACATGTGTGTCTTCCTTACACGTACTTATTTTCCTGCATGCATGTTTGCCTTACACTTGCTATTTTTCCTACATGTGTGTCTTCCTTACATGTGCTACTTTTCCTCAAAACTGGGCCTACGCCCAATAGTTACCATCCTTCTATATTGACACGATACAATATGATAACCCCAAAAATTTGGAATAAACCATAAGGAGGGAAAGGAATCTTTATGAGAAAATCATAGGAAGGCTAGTTTTCCAAAAGGCTTGGAATGACAAAATGAAACAGAAAAAGGAGAAAAGGAAAAAAAAAATTAAGTCAACCTTTTTCAAGAACAACTACCAAGAAAATCGACAAGGTAAGTCAACCCAAAATGAGCACAAGAATGCAGCTTCATTTGGGAAAATTCCAAGGCAACAACCTATACAATGTTGGGGATGTGAGGGAAATCAATTATATAGGGACTTCCCTCACAAAGGAGAAATAATGAGGAATTTCCAAAACATTTAGGAGGCTGAAACAATGGAAGACATGGGAGGAAACAAACCAAGGATATATGTATCCTTGGACAACAAGCAAGCAATATATCAATCCATTATGATTGAAGTGAAAGGTAAGATTCATAACCAGCCCATAGCAATTTTAATTGATTCTAGAGCTAGCCATAGTTACATAAATACTAACAATGTTGAAATGTTTAACTTGAAAAGGAGTAAGAATAAGAAATATTGGTTAGTTCAGTTTGCCACAGGAGCTAAGAGAAATATCAATGAGTTAGCTAAATATTGTCTGATAGACATGAATGGAATCAACACAAAGGTAGATGCAAATTCCATACCATTGGGTTCATATGACTGTCTAATTGGAATGGATTGGTTGGAGAAACACCATGTTGTCCTAGACTGTTACAACAATACAATCACATGTCTTGATTAAAAAGGGAAGCAAGGGAAGATTTAAGGAATTCAAAGAGTTGTAATTGTTAGAGAAATTTCAGCTATGCAATTGAAGAAGAGTTTCAGAAAGGGATGTCAAATCTTTGCAGCCCATATAGAAGAGGCAGCCAAAAATAAAGTGATAAGCATTAAAGACTATTTGGTCTTGAAGTATTTTGAAGATATTTTTAGAGAAATCCCAACATTTCCACCAAAGAGAGACATTTATTTCTCTATTGATTTGGTGCTAGGAGTTTTCCCAGTGTCCAAGACACCTTACAGAATGGGCATGCTAGAATTGAAAGAGTCATAGATGCAGCTTGAAGAATTGTTAAAGAAGGGGTACATACGTCCAAGTGTGTCACCTTGGGTAGCCCCTATGCTATTTGTAAAGAAGAAATATGGAACCTTGAGGCCATGTATTGATTTAAAATATCTAAATAAGGTCACCATAAAGAAAAAGTATCCTTTGCTAAGAATTGATATTTTTTTTATCAACTGAAAGGTGCAATAATTTTTTCCAAGATTGACTTGAGATCAGGATATCATCAAGTGTGGACTAAGGAAGAAGACATCAACAAGAAAACATTTAGGACAAGATATGAACATTATGAATTCACGGTAGTTCCATTTGGACTATCAAATGTCCCAACAGTCTTTATGTGTTTCATGAATGGAGTGTTCATGGATTACCTGGACAAGTTTGTAATTGTGTTCCTAGATGTCATACTCATCTATTATAAGTGAAAAGAGGAACATGAGAGACATTTGAGAATGGTTTTGCAAGTTTTAAGAGAACATAAATTATATGCTAAGTTAGGTAAGTGCATATTTTATCAAAAGAAGATTCACTACTTGGGGCATACAATTTCTACAGAGGGGATAGTAGTGGATCCTGAGAAGATAGAGGTCATTCGAGGATGGTGAGCACCAAAAAATTTAATAGAGGTCAGATCATTCACAGGTATTTCCAGTTATTACTGAAGATTCATAAAAGGATTTTCAAAGATTGCAAGTCCAATCACTTCTTTACAAAAAAAGGGAGTGAAGTTCGAATGGAATTCCAAGTGTGAAGAGAGTTTTCAACAATTGAAAGAAATATTGACAAGTGCACCAATATTGAATATTGCAGATCCAGACGAATGTTTTGTTGTGTGCACTAATGCATGCAAGGAAGAGATCGATGGAGTCCTTAGTTAAAAAGATCATGTGGTATGCCATGAATCCAGAAAATTAAAATAACATGAGAGGAATTATGCTACACATGACTTGGATTTAGCAACAATTGTACATGCGTTAGAAATGTGGAGACATTACCTCATGGGTAAGAAATTTGAGCTAAGAATAGACCACTATGGTTTGAAGCATTTTTTTGGACAACCAACACTAAATGTTAGACAAACTAGATGGCTGGAATTTTTGAGTGAATATGAATTTGAAATTAAGAACATAAAAGGAAAGGAAAATCAAGTGGATGATGCACTCAACAGAAGAGATCATGAAGTGCATGTTGCAGCCATCTGTTGGAAATACTAGGAGGGGGGGTGGATGGTGAATCAATATTACCTATTTTAAACAATTAGCAATTAGTTTGTTATTATAATTATCATAACTATTGATCAACAATGGACTTTGTATTTAAACAATCAATTATATAAGTATACTTCAACAATCATTACAAAGTTTATAAAGAATAATCTTGTGTTTGTGAACGACACCAATCCTCTTTAGAGAACCGAATATTGGAGACACAAATCCCCTTCTTCAGGGGACCAACCCTAGGAAGCACCAACTCCCTTGTTTTAGGGCACCAACCCTAGGAAGCACCAACTCCCTTGTTTTAGGGCACCAACCCTAGGAAGCACCAACTCCCTTGTTTTAGGGCACCAACCCTAGGAAGCACCAACTCCCTTTTTTCACACTTTACTTAGTAAAGGATATGAATCCTTGCTTTCTCCTCCCTTCCACCCTCAATGTATAAGTATCTTCAACTTTGCTTCTTGGAATCTGCTTCTACTTTTGATCTTATGATCTAGACTGCAGAGACACTTTCTTCTCACCATTCTTTCTTGTTTATATAGTCTTCCAACTAGTGTTATATTTGAAGCATTGTGTCCCTTTATTTGAACTTTGAACCATTGCACCTCTTCATTTAAATGATAATATTAAACTTTAAATAATATCATTTTTCCTTTTTATTATTTATTCATAATGCTCATGATTTAAATCTTCTTTAATCATGGTTGTGTATCGGTTCATTAGTCTACAAATATCTAATTGTTGTGAATTCGAGTATTAATCAATAGGCGCTCCCTTCAACCAAAATTCATGTGACCGTGAGCTCGAAACCACGATCTTATCCATTCTGAGCATTGTTTTATTATCACTTTCTTCCTTTTCCCCTATTCTTCTACGTGGGACCATATTCAAACATCTGAGGGATTATTTACTTCTATCCCCTTTAGCTTCTTTACCTTATCACATGACCGGTGATGGAACCAGGTTCTCTGGTACTTCATCCTTCAAGACTTCCGTCCTTTGCAGTCATTCAATCCTCCCAAAGTACATTTCATCGAAGTGTGTATATTGTATTCACTAGTAGATTATACAGTCAATATTTAATTTTTCATTAAATGGACGATCCTGGATTATACAGAGGCTTCAAACAAATCGGAGGTCAAGACTTAATTAGGACTTGAGATGAACAGTTCTTTCTCACTCCAGGACTTCGACTATTCATGGCTCCAGGACTCTGGATTAGATAAATCCATCTGGAGGTTTACCTACAGAACAAGTCATAGAATGGTGATTATTGTTTGTTGTTGATTAACACCTCCACTTATGTTATCCTTCCACTATGCTTGATCAATGGTCGAGAATGCTCTCAAAGTACATCAATGGTTAGTGTTACTTCATGATTCACGCTTACTCTATCCTTCCATTGTACTTGATCAGGTGGTCAATAAATATTTCTTAGGATCTTAGATCAATGGCCAAGTGTTAATTTGTGACTTTGGCACTTCAGATATTTTAGTTGGTAGGAGAAGTTGGATATCCCCAGAGGATGTAGTCTCGGAGTGACGTGGCTTGCTGATGTCACTATCGACATGGAACTGGATGAGTGGTTGCCACTAGTCACCTTGATTCGTGAATTTTGTACACCTAATGTGCCAACTATACCTTGACACTTGTCACCAACCGATTGGGCCATGTGTCATATTTGTCTTTTTCCACATGTCTCCCTCCTGGATCATGGATTTACACTTCGTGGCTTCGGTACTTTGTGGATTTGGGAATTTTGTCACTTTTATACCATCCTTTGATCATTATCGAAGTTCCAAATAGATCTATCATCATAGATATTTTCTTATCTTGATCGACATCTTATGTTAATTCTAGGGCTCCAGAGTTTGGGATTTCTTGGTTTATATCATCTTTTTATCGCCAAAGTAGGTCAATGTAGGAGTTGACCACCTTATTTCTTTTAGCGTGATCTAACAATTTCAATATTCATTCTAGATCAATAGTTGACAGGATTTCCCTGCTCTTCCTCTGATCCGACGATCGACAGGAGTTCACGACTTCGAGGCTTCAACCTTTGGGTAAAATTACATGTTTCAGACTCCTTTTCACTAGAGTTGTAAACACCGGAGTTGACCACCTTCTTTCCTTTAGTGTGATATGACGGTTCAACATTTCCATCCTAGATCGATGATCAACGCTTAATTCTAGATCAAATCTGGATCTAACGACTAGGAAACCATTTGAATCTCCTTCCTAATTGACAGTTGGCACTATTTCGTGACTTTGGGATTTTGTGGATTCTTTCTTGTCTCCAGTAATCACTAAAGTGGCGAAGTGTCGAAGTTATTTATATGCTAATTGATCCAACGGTCCATAATGCTACTGCTTCAGATCTGATGGTTGAGATTTAATCCTTTCCAACCTCTGACTTTACCTTGATCTAACGATCTTGGATTTTCCCTAACCAAGAATGAACGGTTCATGTGACTGGATCCTTTACAAAAGGATTTATTTACTCACTGAACTCTATCTCTTGTGTTATTTCAAATGCACCATCTCTTCTAAGCTTCGATTAATGTTATTCCTTCTGAGATTTGGGTTTATACTGGATTCTTCTTCACCCTATTGACATCAATGACAATATCATACCATTGTTTCCAACATTCTCCCCCTTTGTCATTGATGGCAACCTTTTCTTTGAAATATTTTTATTTCTATTGCTTATCAATTTCCTCCCTCTTTCATAGAAATGAAAGAGGGGATATTTCTTCGCTCCCCCTGTGGCAATGCTCCCCCTGAACATGTGCCCCTTTTCTTCTGATGCAACTTTTGTGGTTTTAATGAGGTATATGAATTAATCCCCAAAAAATTCAAAGATTTTCAAAGGTACTTCTGGCCAAAGGTTTTGTGAATATGTCTACAATTTGTTCTTTGGTGTCCACATACACTATTTTAACCACTCTTTGAGTAACCTGATCTCTTAAGAAATGGTATTTTATTGGGATGTGTTTGGTTTTAGAATGCATTACTGGATTTTTAGAGATATTTATGACACTAGTGTTATCACAATTAATATTAATGGGATCATCATATATTATTCGTAAATCTTCTAATGTTTTCTTCATCCAAAGAATTTGTGTGCAGCAGGATGCAACAACAATGTATTATGCCTATGTTGTGGACAGTGACGTGGATGTTTGTTTATTACTTATCCATGCTACCAGAAATTTTCCTAAAACAAATTCTCCTCCACTGGTGTTTTTTCTATCATATATACTATCAGCCCAATCTGCATCAGTGTATGGAGTTAGATTGAAGTATTTATCTTTTGGATACCATAATCCAAGTTCTAAGGTGCCTTTAAGATATCTGAATATTCTCTTTACTTATTTTAAGTGAGTTTATTTAGGTGCGGATTGAACCCCATGACTCATAAAACCTCCATGATGTTAGATCTTGTTGTTGTTGAATAGAGCAGACTTCCAACCATTGACCTGCACATCATTTGGTCCACTTTTGGTGAGTCATCTTCTAGGCTTAGTTTACATCCAGTGGCCATGGGAGTACTCATAGGTTTATTGTCTTCCATTTGGAATTTATTTAGAATTTCCTTGATATATTTGGCTTGGGAAACGAATATTCATTTTTCTATTTGAGTTACTTGTAAACCTAAGAAGAAGGACAGTTCTCCCAGCAGAGACATTTCAAATTCTTCTTGCATTTTTGTTGCAAACTTTTTTCTTAGTATAGTAAGATTACTTCCAAATATGATTTCATCTACATATGCCACCACAATAATCATTTTTTGATCCTAAATTTTGATGTATAAGTTGTTGTCAATATTCCCTCTCTTATATCCTTGTTTTTGCAGGTATTGATCAAACCTTGAGAACCATGCTTTGGTGGCTTGTTTAAGACCATACAGGGCCTTTTTTAGATTGCACACACAGTCCTGATTTTCTGTTAACATGAATCCTTTTGGTTTCTCAACATAGACTTATTCTTCTAGTGTTACATTAAGGAATGCTAACTTGACATCCATCTGATAGATTTTGAAATTTTTGAAGCATGCAAATGCCAGGAACATTCTGATGGCCTCAAGTCTTGCTACTGGAGCAAAAGTCTCTTCAAAATCAATACCTTCCACTGGGGAATATCATTTGAAAAATAATTTGGATTTGTTCTTTATAATCTCCCCATTTTCATTTAGTTTGTTCTTGAAGATCCACTTGGTTCCTACCACATTCTTGTCCTTGGGTCTCAGAACTAGTTCTCAAGTCTGGTTCTTCTCTATTTGATCTAGTTCTTCATCCATTGCTTTTATCCAATATTTACTTTTGTTGGCTTCTTTAAATGACTTAGGTTCTAGAAGGGATAACATTGCTTGTTCTGATTCAAATGTGGGTTTCCTTCTTGTTTCCACTCCTTCATTTTTATCTCCAATAATCTGACTTTTAGGATGATTCTTATGAACCCTTTTTATTGGGAATTTTGGCAAGGGTGTTTCTTCATCATATTCATCATCAATGTGGGGTTCATTTTCTTGAGGTTCTTCATCAACTTATTCATTCCATTATTTTCCATCACTTTTATCATCATATGTTGATACGTTCTGGGATATGATTCAAGACCTGCATACCCCTGGATTTCCTGTTAGAATGGTTCCTTAAGTCCTTGCATCCTCCTATCTCGAAGGATGTTGCTACATCTGGGGTTACATATGAGGAAGAAGAAATCTTAAAATCCTAGCAGATAGATCTTATATATGGTCATTATGGGATGTTATACCAGATTCTTTCGGATGAACCAAGGTCAAACTATGACCCTAGACAAAATCCTGGACCTCATGCCGATGGCATTGTAGGCTCTGCCAATATGAAATTCACAAACTCGGTGACAAGCTATTTGAAAGAGTTGTCTCTAAACCAATCTATAGGAGGGCCAGTTTCATCTGTGTCTTCCAATCCCACTCAATCGAAGAATGTACATTTTGTTCAATCGTCAACTGGCCCACATGGTAACCAACAACCAGACGAGAATAAGAAGAAAGGACGTAATAATAATCATAAGGGTGGGAAGAATAATCTAATGATATTATTTAATTTAAACTACCATTGATTTAGAACAGAACAGTAAATTTAAAATTCGCTTAATCTAGCACATTCAATCTAATATTTCAATAAATAAAATTTACTAGCAATTTAATTCAAAAGATTCATAACTCTAACCTGAATCTGATGCTTGCTTCCTTAGCTTGAATCTGATGTTGCTTCCTTCCTTAGCTTGAATCTGATGCTGCTCTTTAGGACACCCCAAAACCAACCTCCCTGCCGACTAGTAACGCCTAGCCCTAGGACATCAATGGATGTCCTAGCCCTCCGAGCCCAAAACCTCTGCAGCCCCCCCGGTGCACTG
>ML780388.1:537850-551764 GCA_009831015.1 Picea engelmannii
GTTTGGCGATATTTTTGTAAAAATATTCAAATTTCTAAGGATTTTATATAGTTTATATAAAATTTTGATGATTTTTAAGGTAAAATAATTTTGTCCTTTAGAATTTGGGCGAATCATTTTTAGAATAGCGAATCTTTTTTTGGGAAAAACCAAGGAAAATTAGCACATGAGTGAAATTTAGCCCCTAAAATCATCCTTGAATGAGAAATCCCTTCTCTTATATTGGCAGTCACGCTCCTCCCTGACACTTTCGATCTCGAACGATGCCTCATACACCTAGAGAGTCTCAAAGAGAAGCGTCGAGATGCCTCTACGATTATCGAGGCAAATAAAATACGTTTCAAGGTCCAATATGATAAGTTTGTATGTCCTCAATTGTACATTGAGGGTGACATGGTCATTTTATATGATCAATCCAAAGAACCGTTGGGGGCAGGAAAGTTCAAACCCATGTGGCACAATCCCCATATCGTGCGACATGTCTTAGAAAAAGGATCCTAAGAGTTAGAATATTATGAAGGGAACATATTGGTCGAGCCCAAGAATGGGCTCTACTTGAAAAGATATTGCTCTTAAGCCCCAAGATTGGGCGTAACTCTTTGTATACTAATGTAATTTAGTGTATATATATATTCCCTTTATTTGTTGTCTTCATCTTACTTATTGAGTTTTCCCTTGGTTGGCAGATGTCAACAGAGTCTTCGTTCTACCTAGGATTTGTAGACAGAGCCAGTCGTCATACACGGAACTTGGCTTCCACCACTCGGGTGGTTTACTCACCTGAGGGTCTATTGGTGTCTTCAGGTGGTGTATGTCTAGGGCCATCCATGAATAATGTGGCTGAATATAGTGTCGTTATATAAATTTAGTGTGATGTTATTTTACATGGTATTCTCTCTTTGGAGGTTTGCCTGGATTCCCAGTTAGTATTATGTCAGTTGAATGACAATTATCATGTGTTCAATCCTATGTTACTCCGATGATTCCTATTGGTACACCTTTTACACCTACAGTTTGATTTTATCACTTATCATCACATACCTAGGAGTTCTAATTATGTATCTGATGCTTATGCTAATTTCATTTTAGATTGGCATTTTTCATACAACTAAAGCAAATAAAACAATCTCATCAATGTACACATTGCAATATAAGTAAATTCAAAGAACCTTGTTTTATATTTATTTCAAAAAATATGATGTTTATAGTACAAAATTGGGGCCAACACCCTCAATACACATATACAGCCGATAATACAAAATCCATGACATCTACACATGTGGCGCCAGATGTGTGTCATGATAACAAACTATGGCATTTGCGAGATGCTGAAAGAGTTGCACCCAACCTCTGGGCACACCAACCACTTTCCATTGCATGGCCTCCAGTAGATCCTCTACCTAAACCATCGGAATCCTATGTGTCAAACGAGACAGGTTAACCTACACGTTTTGAAAGATTCTCTCAGCTTCTCCTCTCACCGCCTCATCTCCTCAGTGCCTCCGACGATGTATTGGAAACCCGTCCAGTCGTCATAGACCTACGTCTGCATCACACAAGTGTCTAGTTAGTACTTAAGCATCATCCAAAAATGTTTTTGTTTTACTTTACAAAAATACAAAAAAATGAAATATTTAAAAACTTTGACATACCTATGTCCCCATAGGAGATCCCTGGTGGAAATGGCATGTCAGGTTCCCCTCTGAAGTCGATCCCTGCATAGGGGTAGTCATCCAGAGAAATGACCTGTCATCTCCACCAGTAAAATAAATCCTCGTTGTAGAGTGTGGGCACCCTACCTCCCCCCTATCGTCTCATTATCATATTCCATCGTGCCATGGTTGGATCGTGAGGTCCTTAAAGAATGATCTCGAATCTAGGTCCCAAAACTAGAACACACTCGAAGAAAAAGCTACAAAATATAGATGCAAACTCAAAGTTCCTCTTGTCACCTTATTTTCATTCTATGAATTGGCTCTTCATATTAGCCAGTAGTGAGGTGCACCAATCGTACATCGTGGGTATCAAACTCTCTACAGAATATAATATGAGTGGCCTCGATTCTTGGTGCAACGAAGTTGATCCTGTGATCCTAGTCAAAACAAGGACAACAATCTTGAGGCTGAGATTGTTTATCACTCGGATGGGGAGTTGACTTTTGACCTTCTCGGTCCCTGTTATACAATGAGTGTTTGTGTACTCTTTTATATTCATACCGCTCCCATCTCCCTGGGATTTGAGGTTCACCACCTCACCCCAACACGATAACCCAGTCAAGAAATATATATCCTCGACTTCAATCCTTAATGGTTTCCCATTAAGGATGAATCTCTCACTGTCTGGATCCCAGTAATCCACGAGTAACTCTAGCAACATCACTTGGGCCCTCATCCCTTTGAGTGCCCAAATTTTTTACAACCCACATATTTTCAAGGCCATTTGGGCCCCAAGATCTCTTTCCACAACATCATCTACCTCCTCATGTTACCTTTCCCTCCATTCTAGCACCATCCTGCTAGAGAAACATGATTTTTTTAGTTAGCAACCATCAAAAACCTTGTTTACGGAATTGTAAGTGGGATGAAGCATTCACAGTCGTGTATAGGGCTAAGTACACATAATTTGTATTTTACACAGTCGCGTATAACCTCGCGTATACACGATCCGATGAGTGGTAGCCCGCATACACCTAAATACCTAATTTGTGCATTAAATAACTCAATTTTTGAAACCTAAATAAAAAATGTAATCCACTAGAAAAGAAGAGGAGGGGAAGAGGAATTACCTGGTCTAGACGGTCTCTGATTCCATCACTTGACGCTCCCGCAATCACCAGTTGAAGATCGGAGGTAATTTGGTCCAATTTTCACTATTTGGGTAAAAAAGTCAAATGACATAGTAAAATTTGGTGTTTGTTACTATTTATAGGAGTTTTTACCCACTTTATATAATTTCAAATCATATTTTCACCTAATGGACTAACACATCAGTGGATTGAGTTGGTTTTTGTAGTTTTCGCCAGGGATTCTTGTGGTTTTTAGCTTTATGTTGACCGTTCGTAACTACATACATGTATTTTCGCCACCCAACATATAGGATAGGTATCCATTCCATCATGCACACTTGCATTATCCTATAATTTTTACTCATATGCCTTAGGTAAGAACCCATTTCTTAGCGACACATAACCCTCCATCTGCTACAAGACATGTCATTATCAAATGGTAGAGATTTACCAAACATGGTTGCTCTAGTTAGATCCTCTGCTCCATTTGGTGCCCATGTAGAGATTTTTTCTGTAGGAGCGGGAGTACCTCATAGTTAATACATGAATTTATGTTGAGCCTCATTTCTCACTCAGAAACATGCTAACTTATACCTAGAGGACTCCCAACCGAGTTTGATTTAATCTCTTTTCTGACTCGTTTTCAAAAAGTGAAAAGATTGTCGAGTGAACTTGTCTCTTTCATACATGTAAATTGGATTTGAAACAATGTCTATTCGGTACAATTTTATCCCTTTTTCACACCAAATAGACTAAGATTATGAAAAAGGACATTTTTTGGCGTTAAGTTGTGATTACATCTCATACCCTTGCTTGTAGTATTGAGCCTATAGTCGTTTATCGCTTTGCGTTATAAATTGTTTGCCTCAGCAGTTTTATATCCTCAAGCAAGCAGAGCCTCGTTTATATCCTTCACAATTTGACACCCTATACCCAGGAGGGAACATTCCCCCATGTGTCCATCTCCCGCATGCACCTCCTTGCATTGATCATAGGTATGTTCCACTGCTGGAAATAGTTTTTTTTACTTGTGACACTCGTTTCCTCCTCTGTATCATAGCATTCATTTGACTATGAAAAAACAAAAACAAAAAAGGAAAGAAGGGAGTATTATCATATATTGGCAGCATTCGTGTCACCTTTGAATAGAGCACAAAGTTATTGAGTCCATTTGTCATCATAATTTTGGGTTTAGCATGGCCTTAGGAAGCTAAGATCATTATAGAAAGTTTTCTCCACCAACTGGTTACTCTTCTAGTCCCTATGGAGAGTTCGATTGATGCCTCATGCATCTCATGGTTTCATCATTGAGTCTATGTTGTCGGAGTCTTTCATATGTCTCATGCTCTTGTTCAAAGGATTTCTATCAATCTATGTCAATCATTCCTCAGAACTCTTGACTTTGCATGTCAGCCATACCCTCAGTTTATCTCAGAATCACATGATTTTGTAGTCCTATTACACACTATGGTCCTACTTTCATCATTGGTAGGTAACCTTGAACCCAACAGTCAAAATTTCATCATTAGTCATTGACTAGGTGGTTTCCCTTATGTTCGACGACAAGACATCTATTCACACATTAGGATTCATGCAATTTCTTGGATTCCATTAGCCTTATTGGTGGTTTCCTCGCCTTTGTCAGCAATTTTCCTCATTGGTTGTTATTTAGAAAGACGCACAAGGTCGTTGGTTCATGAACATGTTCTTCATCCAATTTCATCCAAATCATAAAGCTCTTTCTTTATACCTCATGTTGAATGATGAGAGATGCCTTAATGCTCTACTTTCAGTAGGTCTCCTTCCATCAACTTCAGCTCATCTATTCTGGAAATGAGACCTAGAATCCTATGAGTACCTTGAGGCTTGCAGTCATTAATGGAAGGTTCTCTCGCCATCGACGGTTGGGAATACATCAATGTCTCATAATCGATGGATTCTTCAAGTGTTCGACCATGAATCCTTTATTCACACTTGTAAGAATGTACTCAGTGCATTGATTCCTACTTTCATCATCGGTATGTTGTCTCGCATTTTTTAACGGTATACCTCAATGACCGGTAATCAAACGAAGTCTCATTGTGTTCGACCTCAACTCATTTATTCACATGATCTAGACTTGCACCTTTGGTAGATTGTGTAGAAGACTTGAAGACATCAGTATGTGGCCGCATCTTTCCTGAGTTGTTTCTTCCTTTTCATTGGACCGGTACCTATGTGACTTCAGTGATCATGGGTGATCAAATTGTACTCCATTGTATACCGATAACTTCATATTGTTTTTTAGACTGGTTCTACTGGGCCTTGTTCATGACTATGACAACCTTTGGCATGTAACTGCATTTGTATTTTCCTATTCATGGCCACGGATAGTTGTTTGGTATATTTTCACATGGATCTACAGTGTAAATCAAATTGGCAACCATGTATGCAAAGTCAATATAGATTGTAATGAGAAACTAGTTCTTCGAGCCAGTTCCTCATCACTCCAGTTCTGGGTTTTTATAAAGTATTTCAGCCATCGCAAATACTCCTCTAACCTCACACATTAGGGGGAATCTGTTATAGAAATATTTTTCTCACCCCATGCAATATTGCACATAAGTCCTTTTTCCATTTCCCCATGCAGACTTTTAATCCCTTTTTGCAAATCCTAGAGATAAAAATACAATTTTTCCACATATATGCACCTTGCCTATTATGCAGCATGTGTATACACAGGTTGCACCATTACAGCCCACGTACATCGGGATATGTGCCTAGAATTGAAAAATATTGTCGTGTTTAAATGACACAATAGGAGATCAATGATCCTTGGCCTTCCATATACTAGAAACGTTCAGACTCGACCCTTCAGTTCCACTTGAAGGCTATAAATGGGCCAATTTCAAGCTATGGAAAAGAGGAGAAAATAATTCAACTTTGAGATCAAAGTTACTCTGGAGGAATTCTTCACTTCACATTGAGTCTGCATACCTTTATATTTTAAGTCTAAACACAGTTTTCAGCCCCCAATCTCTTCCCTTATTGATTGATAACTTCATTGTATCTCTTCTATGAGCTTGCCTTTGGTGGAGGATTGAAGTGGTGGAGGCCCAGCTGGAACGAACTTGGTTTCTCGGTTCTGAACTGTGATGACACGGAAGTCTGTAACTTATTCACTTATGTTGATCATATCTTAATAGAAATACCACATGTAAGTTTTAAACCTGTGAAGTAAATAAATGCATATAGACTCTTAAGCAAAACAAAATTTAATCAATGGCTCATACACATAGTACACAGAGATTTATACTGGAAACCCTCAACTGGGGAAAACCTTTCTTATATTAATTATATATAATTTCTCCATTCACCATACAATATATACAATGTTTTTAGGTATTTCATAGATACCAAAACCCTAATCCATTAATCCGGGATTAATTTAGAAAACCGCTAAAAATAGCAAAAAATTGCCAGACGCAATTGTCGAATCTGACGCGCCAACACACACACATGAAAATAATATAACACGTACCCAAAATTCTCCCACTTGTTGTTTTCTTTGCATACATGGGTCCATAGTATTATATATAGTCAACAATCCAAGGCAACAATGCCCATTGTTACTCTACACCGGGGAAAAAAATTGTGCTCACAAACTTTGTCAATGAATCTGCAACATTCTTCAAAGTGTCAACCTTTTCCAGTAACACCTTATTTTCCTCAACCATGTCTCTCACAAAGTGATATTGAACATCAATATGTTTTGTCTTCAAATGATAAGTCGAGTTCTTTGCCAGGAATATTGCACTCTGACTGTCACAATCTAATCTCATTGCTTGTTGTACCAACCCAATACCTGAACACAATCTTTGTAACCATATTGCTTCCTTTCTTGTATGAGTGGCTGCCATGTATTTAGCTTCTGTAGTTGAGAGTGCCACTACATCCTGTCTTTTTCTCATCCAACTGATTTCTCCTCCAAATAGGTTAAACACATACCCACTTGTAGATATTCTGCGATCCAGATCTCCAGCCCAGTCTGCATCAACAAAGCCATGTATGTCCACCACTGTGTCCAATCTTGGTCTTCCTTGGTAGCACAATCCATAACTGGTAGTTCCACGAAGATACCTTAAGACCCTCTTTACTGTTGTCCAATGCTCCTTCCCTGGTTTTGACATATACCTGCTCAAAACTCTCATTACATGTGCAATGTTTGGTCTAGTAAAGACCATTGCATACATCAAACTGCCAACTACACTGGCATACAGAACATGGGACATGTCCTCTTCTTCTTCCTATGTCTTGGGACACTGATCTGCAGATAACTTTACACCTATAGGAATAGGAACCTTGACCGGTTTACTTCCATGCATATTAAACCTCTACAATATCGTCTCAATATATTTTCTCTGATTCAACCAGAATTTCATGTTTGCACGATCTCTTTTAATCTCCATTCTCATAATGAAGTTAGAAGCACCGGGATCCTTCATGTCAAATTTGGAGGATAGTTGTGATTTCATCTCCTTGATAACATCCATGTTATTTCCTACCAACAACATGTCACCAACATACAACACTACATAAATGAAGTGATTACCAACCAGCTTGAAATATACACAGTGATCAGCCCTGCTTCTTACAAATCCCAATCCAATGATGTATGTGTCAAACTTTTGATACCACATCCTAGGTGATTGCTTCAGACCATATAGTGACTTCTTTAATTTACAGACCACCTCTTTCTTTCCCTTCACTACAAAGCCTTCTGGCTACTTCAAGTAGATTTCTTCTTCCAGGTCCTCATGTAGGAATGATGTCTTCACATCCATCTGTTCCACTTCAAGATCAAACGAAAAAGCAATAGATAAAATAAATCTAGTAGAATTTAACTTAGCAATAAGAGAAAAAAATCTCACCAAAGTCAATTCCCTCTACCTGGGAATAACCTTTTTCTACTAACCGAACTTTGTATTTCTCCACTTTACCTTGTGCATTAAACTTGTTCTTGAACAACCATTTGCTACCAACATATTTTCTTCCAGCTACAAACTCAACCATATCCCATGCCTCATTCTTATCCAAGGCATCCATTTCTTCAACCATGGCCTTCTTCCAGAGTTTACTATCCTCTGAATTCACTGCTTCCCTGACAGTTCTAGGATCATCATCAATAATAGATAAAGAAAAATTGGAACAGAAATCAGGTGGACTATACCTTTCTGGATTCCTTCTATCTCTCATTGATCTCTTCAATACTGGGGTATGAGGTTCTTCTTCTTCTTCTTCTTCTTCTTCTACTTCCTCTTCTTCAGATGATTCAGATTTTGCATCATCCAACTCGAGCTCTATTTTCTCAGGTTTGTCTTGCATTCGTAGGAATTCATGTTTGGACATATCTTTTACCTCTCTGAAAAAAAACATCTGGACTGTAAACATTCTTCTTGGTTTCTGGGTTCCAAAGCTTATAACCTTTCACACCATCTTTATAACCAATAAAGATACACTTTTCAGCCTTTTATCCAACTTACTCCTATTTTCCTTTGGAACATGTACATAAGCATCACAACCAAACACTCTAAGATGTTGAAGAGAGGGTTTCTTTCCAGACCATAACTCGTGTTGAGTTTTATCATCCAACCTTGATGAAGGTGATCGATTGACCAAGCAACATGTTGTACCCACTGTCTCTGCCCAGAATTCCTGTCCTAACTCGGCACCGCTGAGCATGCTCCTTGATTTTTCCATCAGTGTCTTGTTCATCCTTTCTGCAACTCCATTCTGCTAAGGAGTGTATGGAGTATTCTTCTACCTTGCTATACCACACTTCTTACAGAATTCTTCAAATTCATTTCCGCATAATTCTCCACCATTATCTGTTCTCAATACCTTTATTTTCTTCTCTGCCTGATTTTCTGCCAAAGCCTTAAACTCTTTAAATTTATCAAATACCACAGATTTATTTCTAAGAAAATAAATCCATTTGTTCCTTGAGAAATCATCTATGAATGAAACAAAATACACAGATTTAACTAGGGATGGAACAGGAACAGGTCCAAACACATCATTGTCTATCAACTCTAAGATCCCCTTTGCTCTTGTAGCACCAGATGGGAATCTTACTTGATTTTGTTTACCATATATGCAATGTTCACAGAAATCAAAATCCAGAGTGCAATTAGACATACCTTCAACCAAGCCTTTACCATGTAGTGTTCGAAGGCCCTTTTCTCCAATATGCCCCAGTCTTTGATGCCATAGCATGGTCTTCTTTTATGGGACAATATTGGTCTTGTCTCCTTCATTTATTTTCTCAAGGACAATAGAACTGTTACACCCATTAGTATAAGTTCTTCCCAACAACTTGTAAATAGTTCCACACCGAACTCTCCTCATCAACACCATTGCTCCTCGTACCATCTTGCAAGTGTTCTTTCCAAATACAGTATCCACTCCTGCATCATCCAACTTTCTTATAGATAGTAGGCTCCTGGAAAGTTTTGGAATGTGTAGAACCCCAGGGAGAGTTCTAATCCTTCCATATTTTAGCAACAAGTTAACCCTTCCACGTCCCATGATTTTGGTTGTCGAGTCATCTCCTAGGAATACGTCACCACCATCATATTTTTCATATTCAAAGAACCACTCTATGTGAGGATTCATATGGTATGATGCACCTAATTTGATCAACCATACATCACAGTATGCATGTGTACCTATAGATGCCAGGTAAACATCACCTCCTTCTTCATTGGAGGTTTTCGCCTCTATGGAAGAGGTACTATTAGATCCCTTTGGTTTTTCAACCTTCTTAGACTTGAAATCTTTCTTATAATTCCCTGTTTTACCACACTTCCAGCATTTCCTCAAAGATTTTCCTGGAGACTTACATCTGCCTATAGATTTAGATCTCCCCCTTGAAGGCTTACCAGGATTCCTGTCTTGGGTACGACCTCTTAAAAATAAAGAATCTATGCTATGACTATCCATGCTTTTCTGCCTCATCTCTTCAGATAACAAGGATGAAACTACATCCTCATACTTCAATGTAGATTGAGTGGTACTACCAATTGCTACAACCAGATTAACCCAAGAGTCTGGAAAATAACATAACAAAGTAATACACTTATCTTCTTCTACAATCGTAATATTAACAGAGACAAGTTGACTTACTAGAGTATTAAAGGAATTTAGATGTTTTGTCACAGAATCTCCATCTTCCATCCTAAGATGATACAACTTCTTTCAAAGAAACAACTTGTTTACCAGGGAATTTGATTGATACAAATTGCCCAACTTATCCCATAGTTCCTTGGTTGTAGATTCTCCCGAGACATTCAACAACACCGAATCTGCCAAGCAGAGTCAAATAATATTCCTTGTTCTTATGTACAACTTCTCCCAATCTTCCTTCGACATACCAGTAGGTGGTGTACTAGTAGGTTGTGTACCAGTAGCTTGTGTGCTAGTAGATGGTGTACTAGTAGGCTGTGTACCAGGATCCACAGTGATCCATTGTTCTTTGTCTACAAGAAGGTCCTCCATCTTGAGCTTCCATAGCTCAATTTTTTTACCATTGAACTTCTCTATATCGATTCTAGAAGAGCTCGTCATTCCTCTTTATACACTCGAATCACCACTGAAAAATCTCCCACTAAACCTAGGTTTATCATAGACCCAAGATAAAATTGATCTATCAAGACCAAGCCAAACCCTCAACAACAAAGGTGTCCCTCTGAATCCAAAAATTAGCTTTGATACCACATGTAATTTTTAAACCTGTGAAGTAAAGCAATGCATATAGATTCTTAAGAAAAACAGAATTTAATCAATGGCTCATACACATAGAACACAGAGATTTATACCGAAAACCGCCAACCGCAGAAAACATTTCTTATATTCATTATATCAAATTTCACCATTCACCATACAACATATACAATGTTTTTAGGTATTTCGTAGATACCAAAACCCTAATCCCTTAATCCAGGATTAATTTAGAAAACCGCTAAAAATAGCAAAAAATCGCTAGACGCAGTTGTTGAATCTAACACGCCCACACACACACATGCAAAGAATATAACACATACCCAACAATTTTCTCGTCCAATTGATATCTTGAAAATATTTGAATTATTATTCCATGGGCATATTTGTTATGAATGTTAATGTATTATGCTATTGAATGTGCTAACATCATATATTATCACCATATGCTTGCTTTGCTTGGTTGTTGAGGACTAGTTGCAGGTATATTGCTTTGGTTCAAGTGCTCAATGGTGGAATTCATCGAACGTTTGGACAAGGTAGGCCTTTTATCTTGTCTTGCTAGCATATTTGTTTATATAGCATACTTGAGAATAGAGTTGATTTCTGCAATCATTTTCGTCTGTTGTGGTTTTCCCCTAGCCATAGAGAGATTTTCCTCGTAACAGGCTTCACTCAAATTCCAGGTTGGTGATAAGGCTAGTTGCACTAGTAAGAAGAGTGACTCACAATCCCCCACACAAATCATGTACCACTCTAATATGGGCCTTACACCATCACCAAGGTTGTGGATGATAATGCTTTTAAATTGAGTATTGCACCTTTCATTTGCTTATACCTTGCATTTAATCTAGAGTTGCTTCGACCATATTTCCATCTCTATTGGACACCACAAAGGTGGAAAAGTGTTTAGGACCTATATAAATCAAACTTGACTACATTGAGAAATAGAAATACAATCAAATCATAGACACCAATATGAATGGAATCAGAAACAAAACATACAATTATGTTGGGTTGTCAAAGTAGGGTAGTTTCTTCACCAAGGAAAATAGATCACTAGGAACCAGATTAAATAAAATTTTCCACATATAATGGACGAAATTGACATTAAGGATACCATTTATTCCTAAAGTGGGGTGACTGATATAGATGGATACAAGAGGACACCCAAATTTATGACCGACTTAGAAATAATTCTACACCTTTCAAGTTTTACAACTATTTTTCAGGTCATGAACTTCTAGTAAATTTTTCAAGCACCTCCCATTCACATGGAGCTTGAAATAAGATTTTTAATTATCTAAAAAATGTCTCAAAATGAGTTTCTATGTAAAATATATGGCCCAAGGAATTGGCATATCAATTGTTGACAAAGTGTCCTCAGACATATAATTTTATTAATAAGGAAAAAGTGATTACAATCTGAAGTGAGAATTCATAATCTACTCCTTAACATCACTTGAAGAAAGAGCTAGTTTATATAGCTCAACTCTAAACTAAAATCTAGGAGAACAACCAATCACATGAGTATGATAGGTGTCATTTACATAGAAGCTAGGTTTCCTTATCCTAACAAACTAGAATAAATTAATTTCTAAAAATATTTATACTAGAAAATACTTAGACTATATAACTTTAGGATTATGAAGATAACAATCCCCCCTTTAATCTGGAAGTTCATTTTTACAAATACCAAGTTCATCTTTCAACTTAGTGAACTTTATTCTACCAAGATTTTTGGTAAAACTATCTGAAGTTTGATCTTCAGACGGACAGAACTGAGGCTTGATGATGTCTTTGATGATGAGTGATCTGATGAAGTGGTACTTGGTGTCGACATGTTTAGTATTTGAATGAAGTATTGGATTCTTGGTGATCCAGGGGATCAAATTTTGCTCAAAAATTCAAAGTGTTTGAAATCGCTCCAAATTGAACGAGAGCGTAGGCCTCGTTGTTATGAACCCAACGCAACTCATTTGGGTTCAAACGGACGTCGGGAGTGAGAGATATCGCGTTCTGTTCAAATTTACAAACAGGCAAAAAAAAGGGGGTGTTGACTATACAGTCTGTACGGACGCTGATGTGGCAGGCCGTACAACATGTGGTAGGTCATACAACATGTGGCAGGCAGCTATTGAGACAGTTGGCATGTGACATGGCTTGTTGGCAGCGAATGGGATGGTGACATGTGGCCCAATCAATGGTCGCCACGTGTCACATGTTTATTGGATTAAAATCTTTGCACTTGGCAGGAGTCGACCCTGTGACTTCCGAGCAAGGTAAAGCCTTGGGAAAGGCCACCCAACCGACGCACCCGCATGTGTTACTTAACATATGTATGTGTTGTAATATATTTGAATTTTCAAAAAGATGTATTGGGGTGTGAACCAGGCCGGGGCTAAGCCCTGGCCCACGGTTATATATATGTATTGCATACGACCGGTGCTACGGGAAGTTAAACCCACCGTAATATATATATATATGTTGTAACCATTTTGAAATGCATGTGGTTTGACATATAACATGTGACCAATGTGTATGCGCGCGGTTTAATCCTATGGTTTTGTATACGGTTTGAACTTTAGCCCTGTTGTGTATTGCACGCGGTCATGTGGTGACCATGTGCCCACGGGCCTTGGTAGTTAAAGGTCGGCGTGTAACCGTTTGACAGTTTGTAACGGTTCTGCGTTTGCGCCCGGTGCTAAGTTTTTACGCTTAAATATGCGTGTGGGCTAGGTTGAGCCAACAAGGGTGCGTTTTGTAGATGCAGAGACAACAAGTTTGAAGGGGGGACTTCCAGGAAGCCTATCTTCTTCAATTTTTGGCCAAACGAGGTGTCGAAAAAGCCCAGCTAGGGGTTTTTGGACGTTCTGAAGCCATTGGAGCAGTCTATTTGGAATTTTGAGCATTTTAAAGCACATTTTTTATCACTTTGAGCAAATAATACAAATGATCCATTGGAAGCTGGATCAGGAGATGTAGCCCAAGAGAGGGGTGAACTCCTTTATCATTTGCTATGTTATGTGTTTTCTATTCACTGATTTTGTTGTTGTTTATATGCATCTTGAATGAGTAAATCCTATTAAAGTTGTGTTGCAAATTTGATCCATTTGCATTTTAACACATAAATTTTACTTGCAAATAATTTCATGAATACAAGTCTTCTTCATTTTTAGATCAAGTTGGTATCAAAGCATAGGTTTTTGAAGACTTGATTATTTGCAGGTGTTTTGTTTTCTAATGCTCACAAGGTTGAAACTCACAAGAGGAGAAGGTCAACTTGTAGAGCCAAGTTCTCATCCTTCAAGGAGGAAGCATATATCATCACCGCAAGTTTCAAGGAGGCATTCACCAAGTATGGCTCATGA
>ML780388.1:554603-578778 GCA_009831015.1 Picea engelmannii
GCATGAAAGTTATGTTGAGCAATATGCTTTGGATACTGATTTTAAAGAAGTATATGAAACTTTGTGTCATTCTAACCATGTTGAGGAATTGGATTACCATGTGCATGATAATCTTTTGTATAATCTTGGAAAGCTATGTATTCCACAGGGGGAAAGAATCAACATTATAAGAGAAGACCATTCTTCTCTTATTGCTGGTCATTTTGGTGTAGGCAAGACAGTGGCTAATTTGCAAAGATACTGCTACTGGCCTAAAATGAATGAAAGTGTTTCAAGATATGTTCGAGGATGTTCGTTATGTGCCACAAGTAAACCTAGCAATTGAAAGTTGGGTTTGTATACTCCACTTCTGGTTCCTTCTCGTCCTTGGGAAAGTATTTCCATGGATTTTGTAGGAGGGCTACCTATGTCTAGACGAAATCATGATTATCTTTATGTTGTGGTTGATAAATTTAGAAAAATGTGTATTTTGATGCCTTGTACGAAGCAGGTTACAGCTGAACAAATGGCACAAATGTTCTTTCAAAATGTTTGGGTGCATTTTGGATTGCCTAAATCCATTATTTATGATCGGGATTCTCGATTTGTTGGAAGTTTTTAGTCGAGCTTATGGGCACTCATGGACACCAAACTGAAAAAGAGCATAGCTTTTCATCTGCAAACAGATGGTCAGACAGAAGTGGTAAATCGAACAGTGGTGCATCTTCTTCATGCTTATTGCAGTAAGCATCCTAAACTTTGGGATGAGCATTTACACTACATTCAGCATGCTTACAATCGAGCTAAGCACTCTTCAACTCAAACGTCTCCATTTGAAGTATGTTTTGGATATTTGCCCAAATATCCTTTAGATTTTATCTTTCGGAATGATATTTCTATTGAAGGTCAATATGACATTGATAGGGAAGAAAAGTTCATTGAACAAATTCAGTCGTTACATCAAATGGTGCAAGAGCAGTTGGAAAAGAGTCAAGCCAAGTACAAGATGAGACATGACAAGCATCATGTTGATCACAGTTTCCAAGTTGGAGGTGAAGTTTGGATTTACATCAGTAAGGAGAGGCTTAAAGGAGAAGGTAAAAAACTCAAACCAATTCGATATGGTCCTTTCAAGATTATCGACAAGATTGGTAACAATGCCTTCCGTTTAGATTTCCCTCCTTATATGCAAATGTATGCAGTTGTTAATGTTGATAATTTGAAATTGTATGAGCCTCCTTTGATTGATGATCAAGGAGAGCATGTTCATATTCCTTCTATAGATGATTTTTCCCTAGAATATCTTACAGAACTGCATGAAGACACCATCCTTGACAGGAGAATGCGAACTTCAAAACGAGGAAATGTGGAGTATCTTCGAGTTGGTCTTAAAGGTACAAATCCAAGCAAAGCCAAGTGGATTGAGGTTGGAAGAGTGAGGGAACTATACCCTCATCTTCAAATAGACTAAAAATAGTCTTTTGGAGGTCCAAAAGCTTTCTAATGGGGAGGTGTGATCCAGGGGATCAAATTTTGCTCAAAACTTCAAAGTGTTTGAAATTGCTTCAAATTGAACGAGAGTGTAGGCCTCATCGTTACGAACCCAAAGCAACTCATTTGGGTTCAAACGGACATCGGGAGCAAGAGATATCGCGTTCTGTTCAAATTTACAAACAGGCAAAAAAAAGGGGGTGTTGACTGTACAGTCCGTACGGACGCTGACATGGCAGGTCGTACAACACGTGGTAGGCGGCTATTGAGATAGTTGGCATGTGACATGGCTTGTTGGCAGTGAATGGTATGGCGACATGTGGCCCAATCAATGGCCGCCACGTGTCACATGTTTATTGGATTAAAATATTTACACTTGGCAGGAGTCAACCCCGTGACTTCCAAGCAGGGTAAAGCCTTGGGAAAGGCCGCCCAACCGGCACACCCACATGTGTTACTTAACATATGTATGTGTTGTAATATATTTGAATTTGCAAAAATATGTATTGGGGCATGAACTGGGCTGAGGCTAAGCCCCGACCCATGGTTATATATATGTATTGCATACGACCGGTGCTACGGGCGGTTAAACCCACCGTAATATATATATGTTGTAACCATTTTGAAATGCGCATGGTTTGACATATAACATGTGACCAATGTGTATGTGTGCGGTTTAATCCTACGGTTTTGTATACGGTTTGAACTGTAGCCCTGTTGTGTATTGCACGCAGTCATGTGGTGACCATGTGCCCACGGGCATTGGTAGTTAAAGGCCGGCGCGTAACCGTTCGACAGTTTGTACCGGTTGTGTGGTTGCACCCGGTGCTAAGTTTTTATGCTTAAATATGCGTGTGGGCTAGGTTGAGCCAACAAGGGGGCATTTTGTAGATGCATAGACATCAAGTTTGAAGGGGGGACTTCCAGGAAGCCTATCTTCTTCAATTTTTGGCCAAACGAGGTGCCAAAAAAGCCCAGCTAGGGGTTTTTGGACGTTCTGAAGCCATTGGAGCAGTCTATTTGGCATTTTGAGCATTGTAAAGCACATTTGTTAGCACTTTGAGCAAATAATACAAATGATCCATTGGAAGCTGGACCAAGAGATGTATCCCAAGAGAGGGGTGAACTCCTTTATCATTTGTTGTGTTATGTGTTTTTTGTTCACTGATTTTGTTGTTGTTTATATGCATATTGAATGAGTAAATCCTATTAAATTTGTGTTGCAAATTTGATCCATTTGCATTTTAACACATAATTTTTTCTTGCAAATAATTTTATGAATACAAGTCTTCTTCATTTTTAGATCACTTGGCCATCTTTATTGTTGATTGATTGTCAATCAATAAGGTAGTTGGTGATTTCTGAATTTCACCAAGATCCTCTAAAATTCTACATAGCCATAAATTCTCACATGATGCTTCCCAAGATGATATGTGCTCTCCTCTGTTGAAGAATTGGCAATTGTTTTCTGCTTTTTACAATTCCAAGATATTTTTGTTGAACCCATATTCATTAAATAACCTGAATTAGATGTTCTATCATCAATGTCGCCTGCAAAATCAGCATCTAGATATCCAACAAGTGTAAAATTTGTGTTCCTTTTGTAGAAAAGACCAAAATCTTTTATACCTTGAATGTATCCTAGTACTCTTTTTGTTGAATTCCAGTGACTTTCCCTTGGTTCCTGCATAAACCTTGAAAGTATATTGACTGAATATGACAAATCTGGTCGAGTATTTGTCAAATAAATGAGACTTCCAACCAATTTCATGTACTTTGTACTGTTTACCAATTCCCCCCCTTCAAATTTTGAAAGTTTCAATTTTTTCTCCATGGGGGTAAGAGAAGGTTTACAATATTCCATGCCAAATTTCTTTAACAATTCAGTGGCACACTTAGTTTGACTAAGGAATATTTGGTTAGGATGTTGAGAAACTGCAACTCCAAGATAATAATGAAGTATCCCTAAATCAATCATTTTGAACCCTGCTTTAAGTTCTTCTTTAACCTGTTTGATGTGAGCTTCATTATTTCTTGTTATGATTAAGTCATCAACATAGAGTAAAAGTATCACCATGTTCTTATCTTGCATTCAAAAATACAATATAACATCTTATTTACTCCGTTGAAAACCCACCTTTCGTAGGTACTCATCCATTTTTGCATACCAAGCTCGAGGATCTTGTTTCAAACCATATAAAGCCTTCACAAGTTTGCAAACTTTATGTTCTTGTCCTTTAGCTTAAAAACCTTGTGGTTGAGTCATGAAAATATCCTCCTTTATATCTCCATTCAGGGAGGCACTTTTGACATCCATTTGATGTAATTTTCAACCATTATGTGCAGCCAAATTGATAACCATTCTGATAGTATTCCATTTAGTTGTGGGTGCAAAAGTTTCTTCATAATCAATTCCGTCCTGTTGAGAAAAACCTTTTGCAACAAGTCTTGCTTTGTACTTTTCAATTTTACCATTGGGATTGTAATTTACTCGATAAACCCATTTACAACCGATGGGACTAACATCATGTGGAAAATAAACTAAGTTCCAAGTCCCATTTGCAAGTATTGAATCATATTCATTAATCATTGCTTCTTTCCATTCTTTATGTTCAGTTGCTTTAGCAAAATAAGTAGGTTCAATGGAAGCATGAGAAAATTTAGCTTTTGCTCTTGAAGATCCCTTGGTTCATGTTTTTTTCATTTCATCTGAATGAATATCTTTGAGAAGTTGTTCAGCCCACGTTGGCTTCTTATATTGAGGGGATTGTGGATCTGAATCACCATTATTGTCAAAAAGAGGATTTTCAAAAAATGAGGCTCTTCTTTCATCTGAAATATCTGAGGTTGGAGATGATTCTTTTGAAGATCCAGTATCATAAGAGTCTTTTGTCATTTCATTATCAGATGAATCAAAAGAACTTTTTGATAAAGAGATGTCTTCTAGAGTAAAAAAGTCTTTTTCAAACCAAAATGCTTGTGTTGACTTGTTGAATTTACCTTTACCCTTAGTGTTTTTCTTCTCTAAATGACTAAGGACATGATTAATCTCACCTAAACTGTTACTTTCAGTTTCATCAAAAATGACATCTCTATTGACAATGATTTTTCCATTTGAAATTAATCTATACCCTTTCTTTTCATCATAGTATCCAATGAAGATACACTTCATACTTCAGTTTTCTAATTTAGTTATATTCTCCTTAGGAACTAAATCATAACATGTTGAGACAAAAACCCTAAGATGATTTACCTTGGGTTTAAAACCATACCAAGCTTCATAATGTGTTTTTCCATATAAAGTTGGTGTAGGTGATCAATTTCTAAGATAAACTGCAGTATGGACTGCTTCAACCCAATATTTTGTGTTCAACCCTTTAAATTGCATCATAGATCTTGCCATGCCCATGAGTGTTCTTTTTATCCTTTCAGTAACTCCATTTTGTTGTGTTGTATATGAATTTTTCAGTTGCCTCTTAATTCTATTGTTTCGACAATAATCATTGAATTCAGTTGAAGTGAATTCACCTCCATTATCAGTTCTCAAAAAAACAATCATTTCTCTAGTTTCATTTTCAATCATGTGTTGAAAATTTACAAACTTTTCAAAAGATCCATACTTTGCCTTTAAAAATTACACCCATGTCATTATAGTGTGGTCATCAATGAACAATATAAAGTATCGACATCCACCAAAAGAAGATTCCAATGGACCACATATATCACTGTGAATAAACTCCAAATACTTTGTTGCTCATCATGAGTTGGTTGGAAAAGATTCTTGCTTTTTCTTTCCAAAAATACAAGCTTCACACTTGGAATTTTCTTTCTTGAAAGTTGGTAAACCCTTTACCAAATATTGGGACTTAAGTTTCAAAAGACTATCAAAGTTTAGGAGACCAAATTGAAAATTCCATAATCTGAATGAAGACATTTCAGAATTCACTATTGTTGCAACCTCTTGCTTTCTTTGGATGGTGTTCCCATTCATTCTTAGTAACTTCCCATCTTCATATCCAGTCATTATTTTTTTCAAGTTATCCTTCTCTGACTTAATATTCACCAAACCATCTTGCATGACAATTTGATGTCCATCTTTTCTGATTGTGACTAAGGATAATATTTTTTTCTTAAAAGATGGTACATACCAAACATTTGAAATCCATTTTTCACCAATTCCAGGGAGAAAATATTTCACTAAACCTTTTCCTTGAGGTATATGAGTTGTATCATCAGCTAAATAAATGGTATTTAGTTGAACATATTTGTAATTCCAAAAATAATCTATGTGATAAGTCATATGATGAGTAGCTCATGTGTCCAATATCCAATCAATTTCAAATGAATCTACATGCTGAATTGTTGAAAAAAACATATTCATATTCATCATCTAGATAATCTTGATATTCTGCATATTGAGCTGATTGTTGAGAATTTGAATTTGATGTCTTCTTACACTTTGGCAATTGATCATTGCTTGTAAGACAATTTGATGCATAATTTCCCATATTTAAACATCTCTTACATCTTACTTGACTGAAATTTATGCCTCTTTCTGACTGTGCATTGTTATTGGGAGGATTACTTTGAAAATTTTGTTGATCAAAATTGCTATGACCTCTACCTCTACCACAGCCTCGATTAGAAGATTGATTCTGAAATTTTCCAAAATTTGATTTTCCTCTTCCTTTAGAAATTTCATCTTTAGTGAAAAGAAGATCTTCTCCTGATTGTTTTTGTTTTCCAAAAGATTTACTATGTTGAGCCAGTAATTCACTGAGTGAATCAAAATTCACAGTTGATAACTTATCATTTATTTGCAAAGTCTCAAGAAAATTCTTATAAGATGGAGGCAAGCCATTTATTACAATGGAGACTATAAAACTATCTTCAAGTTTAGAAAAACCACCTTTGATTATTTCCTGATGAATGTTCTTAATCCTTGAAATGTATTCTAATACATCACCATTGTCTGCTAATATTTGTTTAAGAAATTTCATTTGTAGATCAACTCTTTGAGATGCAGCAGGAGTATCAAAAAGATTCTTTAATAGATTCCAAGCGGACCATGCATCTTTGGAATTCTCAATATGAACAAACATGTGTTCAGCTATAGAAGAACGTAGCAAAGAAAGTGCTTTTTCATCTTTCAAATTCCATTTTCCTAAAGAAGTAGCATCGGTGGGCTTAGTTGGAGCAGTATCACCATCACAGATATCATGCCATAATTCATTATATATCAAAGTGTTTTGCATGTTCCCACTCCAAGATTTGTAATTCTTAGGTCCATCTAACTTATCTGATTCTGTGAATAGATTGATTAATTTAGACATGATTTTTGTTGCAAGTGAATAATAAAAAAAACTCCAAAAGAGAGACACAAGGCACCAGAAAGAAAGAGTACATAATCCACACAAAAAGATTACTTTTAAGTGCTTGGCCTTGACCCTTTAAAAGTCTCGTTGGAAATGGAGTTTGAGACAGTAGTTTACTAGACTCTTCTCAACTTCTGAGCGTTCAAGACTACAATCAAACCTTTCAAAGTTTGACCATTTTTACAAGATAGATAGCCTTATACAAATAATAAAATGTACCCCCCCCCCTTCAACTAAAGTCATCAATGACTTAAAAAATTACAAATCGAATGTCTAAAAATCAAATATATATATATATATCTTTAATTCGGAGTTCAATCGAGTCCTTAATACGGTCCTCAATCTAGACTTCAATCTGGTCCTCAATCCGGACCTCAATCTAGTCCTCAATACGGTCCTCAATATGGACCTCAATATGAACAAAAACAATTATGCAGCAATTTTGATAATTTATTATCAATTATAGAACTGTTCACCAAAATCGTGATGAAGGGGCTTCAAAAGAGGACACGCAACAGTAAATTGATACGCAGAAGAGATCTTGGTGGGTGAAATCTCACCAGTCTGATTCACGCAGTAGATGGAGATGTGTTCATTCTGGGTGAATTTTAGATCTCAGATAAAAAACACCTAATTCAGAGGAGCGTTGGAATTTGTCTCGAGATACCATATCCGATCCAGATACTACATAAATCCAAGCTTGTCTTCTCTCAACTCCTCCAGCCACCAAATCGCAAGGGTTTCTTCTGCTTTTTTAAGTTGAGGTACCATATCTGATCAGCACAAATTCGCAGGTGGATCTTAGGCGTTCTTTCCAGATAAAAGTCAATTGTTGGGCAGGTGCACATTCTGGAACATATTTCTGTAAAACGTGGTAAAGAGAATCTTGCAAATCTTTTAAACCAAGACCTTTCTCAAGAAAAAAAATCATGTGTCACATAATAGATCCCATTCTGCACAAAACCCAGAACGTGAAATCATAAAATTTGTCTTCATTTTCTCATAAATTGATCCTCAATTTCAATGACAATTTCTTCTCTTTTCTTTCTCTTAAAAGAAGCTTAACTGTGTCATGTATTTAGGTGGTTTTTCAGCACATGGTTTTTGCCGATGGTTTTCTATTTTCTGTTAAGGAATTAGGGTTTTGGACAAATCCAGGTCATTGGGTTAGGTTTTTGGATGTCATTGGCTCCTATATGTATATTGTATTGTAAACAATGTAACACTATGAATGAATATAGAACATGTTATTTTTCCCGGTTTGGGTTTCCAGGGGAAAAATATCTATGTAATGTTTGTATTTTACATTATATCTTTTCTAATCTTTCTTAATATCTATTTGCAGTAGATATTGTACAAGGTTAGGATTTACATATGATATCAGAGCTTTATTGGATTTAGGGGGATGCCTTTGTGGTCAAGGGTTTGGCTTGGGACTGTGATAAGCCTTGTTACAGTGGGAGATCTGCGGTATTGTTTTTCAGGTGAAAAGAAATGGAAAGTAATTCGAAGATGGAGATCGAGAATTTTAATGGGAAAAGATTTGAGTTGTGGAAGCTCAATATGGAAGATATTTTGGTGGACAAAGATCAGTGGATCGTGGTAGATCCAGGTACTACACCTACAGGAACTTCTGCAGATGACTGGAAAAAGATGGATCAGAAGGCAAAGAGCACAATCCGACTGTGTCTCTCCGATTCAGTATTACTGAATGTGTCATAGGAAGCTACAGCCAAGGATTTATGGGAAAAGTTGGAGAAGTTGTATCAGTCTAAGTCCCTGGTAAATAAACTATTACTAAGAAAGAAGTTGTATAAATTGAAGATGAGAGATGGAGACTCGGTGGCAGAGCATTAGAACGCCTTCAATACTGTGGTAAGTCAGTTAGTATCTGTTGAGATTAAAATTTCATATGAAGATAAATGTATCAGTTTGTTGTGTTCTTTACCAAAATCGTGGGATAGTTTGGTTGTAACTTCTTTGAAGTTTGAAGAAGTGGTCTCATCCTTGTTGTCGGAGGAGATGAGATGGAAGAATATGGAATGACATAGCACATACGCATTATTTGCAAGAGGACGTTCCCAGGAAAGAAAAAGATATAATTTCTCAAGTGGGAGATCTAAGTCTAAGGGTAGATCCAAATCTCCCAGAAAGTTTGTAAGGGTGTGTTGGAGGTGTGGAAAAGAAGGGCACTACAAGAAGCAGTGTAGATCCAAAGTTGAGAAAAAGAAGGGATATGAAGAATATTATTTTACAGAAGAAAAGACCTCCAAGGAAGAAGGAGTGGATGTGTACTTGGCCTCTTCAAGCACACATGTATATCATGAGACATGGTTGATTGACTCTGGAAGAGGAAGGGTCAAGTTGAGGCTCATAGATGGAAGGATTAGAACACTGCCTGGTGTTCTGCACATCCCAGGTATGGCCAGAAATTTGATTTCTATAAGAAAAATGGAAGATGCAGGGGTAAAAACATTTTTTGAAAATGAAACTTGCAGGATGGTTCAATGAGCAATGGTGTTGATGAAGGGAGTTCGGTTTGAAACTCTGTATAAGCTGCTAGGAAGCACTATTAGTGATGGTTGTAATAGCTCCATTGTTCCTGATATTGGAGTTGAAGAAGAAAGAACTCCTACAGTCTCTAGAGAAAATTTTATGTTGTGGCATCAAAGACTGAGGCATATCAGAGAGAAGGGTCTTCTACTACTACATGGTAAAGGTATGGTTGAAGGTATGTCTAAATGCTCTCTGGATTTTGATTTCTGTGAACATTTTCTATATGGGAAGCAGAATCGGGTAAGATTCCCCTCTGGTGCAACGAGGGCAAAAGGAATTTTACAACTAGTTCACAGTGATGTTTTTGGATCTGTGTCGGTCCCATCATTGGGAAAATCGATGTACTATGTCTCATTTATAGATGACTTATCAAGAAAAACTTGGATATATTTCCTCAGGAAGAAATCTGAAGTCTTTGACAGGATAAGAAGGCTGAAAAATGTGTCTTTGTTGGATATAAAGATGGCCTCAAAGGTTATAATCTTTGGAACCCAGAAAATAAGAAGGTAGTGTATAGTCGAGATGTGGTATTTAGAGAAATGAAGGATGTTGTTAAACAGGAAGTCCTACCAAAAAAGGAAGAACCAGAGAAGATAGAGTTTGATTTAAAGGATGACGAATCAGACTCTACAGAAGAACATGAATCAGAAGAAGAAGATCCTCATACTCCAATATTGAGGAGATCGGATCGAGAAAGAAGGCTACCAAAAAGGTATAGTCCATCTGATTTTTGTTCAAATTTTTCTTTGTCTATTACTAATGATGATCCTAGAACTGTCAGGGATGCAATGGATTCAGACGATGGAAATCTCTGGAAAAGGGCCATGGAAGAAGAAATGGCATCTTTGGATAAGAATGAGGCTTGGGATCTAGTGGAGTTGCCAACTGGAAGAAATCCCATTGGAAAAAAATGGGTATTTAAAAAGAAGTTGAATGCAGAAGGAAAAGTGGAGAAATAGAAAGCTTGGTTAGTAACAAAGGGTTATTCCCAGGTTGAGGGAATTGATTTTGGTGAGATTTTTTCTCCTGTTGCCAAGTTAAACTCTATACGATTTTTGTTATTTGTTGCTGCTCCATTTGATTTTGAATTAGAACAGATGGATGTAAAGAAAGCATTCCTGCATGGGGATCTGGAAGAAGAAATATTTATGAAGCGACCAGAAGGTTATGTTGTGAAAGGAAAGAAGGAGCTGGTATTGAAGTTGAAAAAGTCCCTGTATGGTTTAAAACAATCACCAAGGATGTGGTATCAAAAATTTGATACTTATATGTTGGGACTTGGCTTCACAAGAAGCAAAGAGGATCACTGTGTGTATTCTAAATTATTTGGTGATCATTTGATTTATTTGGTCTTGTATGTGGATGACATGTTGTTGATAGGAAACAACAAGGAGATTATCCAGGATGTGAAAACTCAGTTGTCCTCTAACTTCGACATGAAGGATATTGGTGCTTAAAATTTCATTTTGGGCATGGAAATTAAAAGAGATCGAAAAAAAAGGAAACTCTGGTTAAATCAGAGAAAATGTGTCGAGACAATATTGCAGAGATTTAATATGCAGGAATGTAAACCGATCAAGGTTCCTATTCTTGTTGGTGTAAAGTTATCTACAGATCAGTCTCCTGAGACACATGAAGAAGAGGAGGACATGTCTCATGTTCCATATGTGAGTGCAGTTGGCAGTTTGATATATGCAATGGTCTGTACTAGACTGCACATTGCACATGCAGTGGGAGTTTTGAGCAGGTATATGTCAAAACCAGAGAAAGAGCATTGGACAGCAGTAAAAAGGGTTTTCAGGTAATTGTGTGGCACTGCTAGCTATGGATTGTGCTACGAAGGAAGACTAGGATTAGATAGAGTGGTCAATATACATGGCTTTGTGGATGTAGACTGGGCTGGAGATTTGGATCGTAGGAGATCTACAAGTGGGTATGTGTTTAACCTATTTGGAGGAGAAATAAGTTGGATGAGCAAAAGACAGGCTGTAGTGGCACTTTCAACTACAAAATCTGAATACATGGCAGCCACTCATGCAAGTAAGGAATCAATATGGTTACAAATATTGTGTTCAGGTATTGAGTTGGTACAATAAGCTATAAGGATAGAGTGTGACAGTCAAAGTGCAATTTTTCTGGTGAAGAACCCTTCTTATCATTCAAAGACAAAGCACATTGATGTGCAATATCACTTTGTGAGAGACACGATTGAAGAAAAGAAAGTATCACTGATGAAGGTGGACACTTTGAAGAATGTTGCAGACTCATTAACAAAATCTGTGAGCACTAAGAAGTTCTCTTGGTGTAGAGGATCCATGGGCATTGTTGCCCTGGATTTTTGACTATGTAACCCTGTAACCCCCCGAATGCAAAGAAAACAACAAGTGGGAGAATGTTAGGTATGTGTTATATTCTTTGCGGAAAAAAAAATCTACCTTGGGAAACGTGTCATGTATTTAGGCGGTTTTTCGGCACATGGTTTTTGTCGATGGTTTTCTATTTCCGATTAAGGAATTAAGGTTTTGGACTAATCCAGGTCATTGGGTTAGGGTTTTGGATGTCATTGGCTCCTATATGTATATTGTATTGTAAACATTGTAACTCTATGAATGAATATAGAACATGCTGGTTTTCCCAGTTTGGGTTTCCAAGGGAAAAATCTCTGTGTAATGTTTGTATTTTACATTGTATCTTTTTTGTTCTTTCTGAATATTGGTTTGCAGTAGATATTGTACAAGGTTAGGATTTACAAACTGAACGCTTGAATTTCTAAATACAGGTTTTGGTTGGTACGTAGAAAAAAAATGCCCCGTATCTTAAAAAGAGAATATTGCCTCAGATATGTGTTTTAGTTATGGTAATGCAGCAGTAACATCAAATGGCGATGACTGGGTTATCTCTAGTGTGCGATATCTCCAAAGGTATTACTTTTCCATGGGATACAGATCCGATCCAAACAAATTTGAATCTGCCTTTTTACTGATTTGATGCCATAGATTCAATTTGATGATTCATGATCTAGTCCTTGATACGGACCTTGATACAGTCCTTGATACGAACCTTGATACAGTCCAAATCTGAAACTTATAAAAAAAATATAGAATCTACAACTCTGAATTTAAATTGCCAGATTTATAAAATGATTTGAAGCAATTGTTTACAAATGAGCCCTTTTAATAAAATAGCAATGGATCTATGAGATGTGAATAAAAAAATGCAAAGTACACTTTTATCTGCCTAGATCTCTTAGATTTACAGAAAATAAAGTTGCAATTAATCAAATCTACAAACTTGAAATTTGCAGATCTACAAGTTTACCACTCAAAAAGATGAATCAATTTAATGAACAAATTGATTGGTGTAATCACAATAATAATTTTCCTTATTTTAAAAAACAGCAACAAATTACCTCAGTATTGTTTCCCTTGAGTTTGAAGAGATCTGTGTTGATGTCAAGAAGTCTCCCTTGCTTCCTTGATCCATCAACAATTCTCTTCCATCACAATTTTCACCATGGCTCTGATACCATGTTGACAAAGTGTCCTAAAACACATAATTTTATTAATAAGGAAAAAGTGATTACAATCTGAAGTGAGAATTCATAATCTACTCCTTAACCTCACTTTGAGAAAGAGCTAGTTTATATAGCTCAAATCTAAACTAAAATCTAGGAGAACAACCAATCACATAATCACATGAGTATGATAGTTGTCCTTTACATAGAAGCTAGGTGTCCTTATCCTAACAAACTAGAGTAAATTAATTTCTAAAAACAGTTATACTAGAAAATACTTTGACTATAGAACTTCAGGATTATGAGGTTAACATCAACTAGGCTTCTCAAGGCTCACCTTCCTTTTGTCGCCCCATATCCTAGGGTTTGGGTTTCGGATCTTAGGGTTTTTACATCTTAAGGTTTTAGATTGTATGTTAAAAATCAAATTAAGTTCTTTGTAAGGGGATTTTTTGTGAATGATCTTAGATGACACAACTCTTCTTAGAGATAAGAAGCCACCATTCTATTCAATATTTATGTGTTTGGTAGTTTTTTCATTATTTCATTCATTAATGAGGTTTGGGTTTCATTGTATCATTATGCTCTTTGCAATATCTATGTGTTATTTCACTTGTTATTTCTATCTTCATTTCATTCTCAACATAATATGGATCATTGGTATCCAAACAATCTTCTCTTTGTTGTTTTTCCATGCATCTCCCCACGAAGTCATGGTACAAGGAATTGGAAATTGAACTAACTAAGATAGGTAAAGACTTCCCTCACCAACTCAAGTAGCCTCCCATGGTGGAAAAAATAAATACAATGAAGTGGGAAATCCTATAAATATATTTCTCAAGGAAACCCTTGAGCATCAAAGGAATGATATTATGGATAAGCTTTCCTAGATCTTTCGATGACTCCCAACAACGATGGATGCACCTTTAAAAAGAAATGACATCGAATGTATGATGCCCTTCAAGGTACAAGTTAACTCTGACATTCTTTTGTTTGAAGGTAAGATATACATGGAGGCTTTGGAGAAATGATAGAGTTTGTTAGAGGTCTATTACTTTATTCAAAAAAATTCCAACAATGAGAAGATCACCTTCGCATTTCTCAACTCCCTTTCACATGTCAAATTTGGATATGATACTATGTGAAACATGCTAGAGATGAATCTAAATAATTTTGGATAGAACCCACTTGTGTGGATCTTATTGACGATCACAAGGAATAATTCTACCCTTAATTTGGAAACTATGATGGCCAATACATAAGATGGATAACTTCACACCAAAACAAAGACAAAAGGTGTTGAAGTACACAAATACCTTACATACATTTCATACAAAGATGGGTATCAAGGACTCTAAATGACACTTGCTTCTAAAATACCACAATGTCCTACACAGGTACATCCAAATAAAAATACAGTTTTTGGACATCTCTTCAGTGGGAGTCTCTTCCCAGTATTTTGTCAATATCAAGCAAAAGTTTTGGCAGAAAGATAAGAGAGAGTTTGGGTTTGTAAATCATCCTTAGGAAAAGAATGGTAAAGGTGGGCCCAAATGGTAGAATAAAGGACAGATCAAACATAACCAATCTTATAACAACTTGTCCAAACCACATGCAAAAGAAAAGTAATGGAAGTCAATAAAGGACACTAGAAAGTGGTGTCAGATCCACAAAATCCTTGGCACAACACTAAAAAATGTCATTCCAAACAATCATTGTTGGTTGATATAAAAGCCTCATAATTTTTTTATGGCTTAGACTTTTATTCTATTATAATCAAGTAAAACATATCATCAAGGTAGAGACCAATGTTACCATTGTTGCTGAAAAGGTCCAAGGAGATGAGCCTGAGGAGCCTAAGGAAGGTGATCACCTTTTCCACTCACAAATGTGGTTGAAAGGAATTGCACTATGTTTCATTGTTGAAAATGTATCCATAAGAACTTGATCTCAACAAAGATCATTAAGAATTTGAAGCCTACGATGACAAAGCACCCTCAATGATATGTTATCATTTGGCTAGGTCAAGGATGAGACATTTGTTTCAATCAATAATCTTTCCTACACTAAAATGTCAATCCCTTCAAAGATAGTGTATTGTGTGATATTGTAATGATCCAAATGCTTAAAATATAATAAAAGAACAAAAGTACACACCATGTATAGATTGTGAGCATGGAGCACAACTCCAAGATAGATAAGTTACACAATAACTCCTTAAAGAATAGGAGAAACTCCTCCACATAACCAAATACCTTCATACATCACCATTCACATGTCTTCAATAATGAATACATGATATCTATATATACCCATTCACACTTGCACATGAGGCCCCTTTACTATTAGGATGACATTATTACATATATATTTACACATTACATGTACATTTATCCCATATATGCCCCCTCTTGGGGTCATATCATATACATTTATCCCTATATATTCCACCCTTTGGTTGTAACATAGTACCCTCTTTAAAAAAGCTTTGTCCTCGAATATCTGCAATTGAAGGCTTCACATGTGATGAAACCAAGTAATATGATTTTCTTATGTACCTTCTTTCTTCTTTCCATTGTTGATGATCCATCCATCCAAAATCAATTATTTTCGGTTGTAATCCTTGGTGGCTAGTTATTGCATAATTTTCTTTCTCTAGATTCCATGTATTGTTGTTGAAGATTCTCCAATATGTAGTTTTTGTTGGTCTCTGATAATATCTTGTTGAAGAGTGGCTTTGTGATGTCTTGTTCCATGAATATTGATAAGTATTCCATCTTCTTCCTTGATATCATTGATATTGAACTTCTTATCTTCCTTGAAATATTTCTTGGTACTGAGGGTGTCAATATGGTTTCAGATTTGACGATTTTTCTTCATTTTACACACCCATTTCATCCATGTTCTTTTCATAGACAATGGAATCCTCTATCCTCTTTGCTTGTTGATCCGAATTATTTTCAGCACGGAATGAGAGTGAATATATAATAAAGAAATGTACAGAGATATATCATATATCCAATAATATAACATATATTTATCATAGATATAACCATAAACACAGAGATACATTAATACACAATTTCTATTAATGAGCGAAATGTACAAAATTGTAGAAATACAGAGTGGAAGACTCGATAGAATGGTGGAAGTTTTCCTCTGAGAAGAGATGTGACGGCTACTCACATTCAAAAGAAGACGATTACAATGAGGCTCTAAAGGCCTTTTTAACATAAAGAAAATCCAAAACCCTAACCCTGGAAGATGAAAATCTAACAGTTTTGTGGACCCCATTTTGGGTAGTTTGGTGTATCAACTTCCAGAGGGTGTAACTTTGGCATACGATCTCCATTTTGGACGCACGATAGCGTGATGGAAAGGAATCATCGAGAAGATTCATTTTGGGGGTTCAATCAAAGCCTTTTTCCATCATTGAGGTTCTTGATCCCAAAAAAACTTCATTTAGGCCCTCAAAATGGCCTCGAAAGTTTAGGAATCGAAAAACTGCTAAAAATAGTAAATTGCCAAAATATTGTTTTGAGCCAGTTGGAATAGGTGGGTGGTCACCGATATCCACCTAGGTCAATACTGCCTCCTTAGGAAGCAATGGTCTCTATTGCGTTGAGTTCTCAGGGGAGAGGGAAAAGCATGTTTTGAATCTGCATCTTGATGAGATGCTTGCCTTGCTAGAGAAGTTGTGTTGCTTAGCTTGTTGAAGGTTGTCATGAACCTGTGGATGGAAGGGTTGTACATTTTTAACCAATCTGGCTACATGAGAGGACTTTTTTTTAAAGGAATCCTTGCGCTTTGCTTCAATCTTTTCAACCTACTTTTGTTGGATAGAAGGTGCTTGGACTGAAGCTGCAGTGGTGTTCTTCTGTTCATCTTTTGAACAGACTGTGAAGAAGTTGAATTTTATAGCATGAGATACTACCTTGAGGAATTTTTTAGGTGGGACATTAGTTGGAACTACCTCTGGCATCTTGTAGAGATGACCCCCCAGAGTAATAATGACACTACGGGGTCGAGACTCATAAATAACATGGCACTTCCACATGCATGGTTGGCCCAACATAACATCACATACATATAGTGGGGAAACATCACATAATACCTCATCCTTGAAGGGTTGGATGTCATATGAAAATAAACACTGTTGGTTGACATGGAGATCTTGTCCTTGGTGAATCCACCTGATGTTGTATGGATGCGGGTGTGGTGTTGTCGACAATCCCAATGGTTTGATGACCTCTTCTAAGATGAGGTTCTTTTGGCTTCCTCTATCAATAATGGAATGCAGTGGGGTCCCCTTCACCCACATTTGTGAATTAAATAGGCACTCCCACTCTTAAGAATCTCTTGGTTCTTCTGGTTTAATTGTTGTGGTCGTGATAGTAGTAGTGGGGTTTGTGTCGATGATAATTCTTCTCCAATTATTTTCTGAATCAGATTCCAAATCTGGGTTCAGATATTTTTCTTTGATATCGACCACCAATGATTGTTTTGAGTGACATTCATCGGTGTCATGCCAGGGGATTTTGTGGAAATCACACAACTTTCCAGTGTCCTTCTTCGTCTTTCCGTGACCCTTCTTTTTTTGTGGATTAGACTAGTTTTTGAGAGGCTTTTTGTTAGGGTCTTCTTTATCATACTTTGGTTGTTACATATTTGAAGACCTGAACTCTCTTTTGTTCTAGTGCCTAAATTTCTTCTTGATTTTCACATCATATCGATTGGAAGCTCCCAGCGATGAGATTTCCAGAAAATCCATTTCGGTTTGGATGTTTCTATGTAGAGCCCCACGGTATTTCAGAACCAAATGTCGCTCTGAATATTTGATACACAGTGTAGTGCACAAGTTTATATGGAAGGTATTGGTGAACTCTGGCACTGGTTGGCCCCTCTCTTGATGCAGCGTGGTCAATCTCATGTATTGATCATCATAGTTACCAATAGGGTAATATTGTTCCTTGACCGTATCCACAAAAAAGTCCCAAGTGGGCTCAGCCCCATATATTCCAGACTCCTCTATGGAAATTTTATCCTAGTAATTTTCATGTTTGACATGGGGTAGATCCTTAAGGAGTTAGAAGGTGATATTTTCCCTGTCGAAAAAATTTTAAACAGAGAAGTAACCTTCTAGCATATTTAACCATTTCTCTAGGGAATTTGTATCTATATATCCTTCAAATAGGAGAATATTAAAATTAACTTGTACCTTGAAAGGTGAATTTCATCCAATTTTTTCACTTGATGAAGATTCATTGGTTGTTATCAGCAGGCATTGAAGGATGTGGGAAAAATTATCCATCGTTTTCTCCCTCTGTTGCGTGAGAGATTACTCAAGCAGTAGATTAATAGAATCATATGCTCTATCATTTTTATTTTCTTCCACCATGGAGGGTTTCTTGGACGTACGAGAGATATTTTCCTCAAGAAAGACAAGATATAGACCCAACTTTCTATACTAATACCTTGTCGGGGACATGAACTGAAAAAAAACGATAAAGAGAAGCTTGCTCTGATACCATTGATCTGGATTATTTTCAACATGAAATGAGATCGGAGATATAATAAAGAAATGTACATAGTTATATCATATATTCAATAATATAACATATATTAATCAGAGATATAACCATAAACACAGAGATACATTAATACACAATTTCTATTAATGAGAAAAATGTACAAAATTGTAGAAATACAGAGTGGAAGACTCGCTAGAATGGTGGTAGCTTGTCTCTGAGAAGAGATGTGATAGCTACTCACATTCACAAGAATATGATTACAATGAGGCACTAAAGACCTTTTTGACATAAAGAAAAGTTCAAAACCCTAACCCCAGAAGATGAAAATCCAACAATTTTGTGGACCCCGTTTTGAGTAGTTTGGTGTATCAAATTCCCGGGGGCGTAACTTTAGCATACGACCTTTGTTTGGGGCGCACGATAGCATGTTGGAAATGTATTTTCAAGGAGATTCATTTTGAGGGATCAATCAAAGCCTTTGGCCATCATTAAGGTTCTTTATCTAAAAAAAACTTCATCCAGGCCCTCAAAATGGCCCCAGAAGTTTAGGAACCAAAAAACTACTAAAAATAGAAAATTTCCAGAAGATTGTTTTGAACCAGTTGGAATAGGTGGTTGGCCACAGATATCCACCTGGATCAATACAATTTTTCTTCATTCTACACACCCATTTCATCCATCTTCTTTTCATAGACAATGGAATCATCTATCCTCTTTGCTTGCTCTTGGATTGTTCTAGACTTGGCGATAATACCATCATATTTGTCATGTACATCCTCTAGATGGAGTTCAACTTCTTCAAGTATCTTCGAGTGACCTTATTGAATCTTTTATTCTTTCTCCTTTTTAAGTTGCAATGTCACCCTATTTATCAAATTCTAACGTCCTTCTTCAATTTTGGATTGCGCTTTTTATTTTACCTCATCAATATTTAGGGAATCCTTGACCTTCTTGCCAATTTCCTCTTCAAGTATTTTGGTAGATTCTCCATCCAAGATCCTTGTTTCTTCTTGAATTTGACAATTCATATTTTCTTCTTTCAATATATTAACCTCATCTAATAGTTGTTCATTATGGTTTCGTAATATACATACCTCTTCATATTTCTTTTTCAATTCTTCCCTTGAATCATCTGTTTCCTATTTAGTTTTGCTACTCTTTTCTTTCTTTAGGTTCTTAACCTTCTTAATGAATGATTTATTAAGGGGTCATATATTATGTAGATCCTCACCCTTATTCTTAATCTCTTATTTTTCTCCTTTTAATTCATCTTGAATTCTATACAATTCCTCCATTTTGTATCCCTAATCCATTTATCTAAGAAAAGTTTTTAAAATTCTTCCCATGTGGAGTGGAATCAACTATCTTCATCAAATTTATTCCACTACTTAGAAGCTCCCCCAAAAAACCAAGAGATGTCCCAAAAATACTGAAACCTCTATTCTTTACCATCCTCAACCATTCTTCGAGATTGATTTCATCTTTATATTCATCTCCACTGAAGGTAGGTATTGACATTGATTCCTAATTGAGGTATAGCCCAAACCTCAACTTACAACCTCAATATATTAGAAATAATTATCTCAAATAGTTATAATCGTTCCAATATAATATTATATGTTTACTCTTTCCAATGGGTTTTGATTAAGCTCAATCGGACATTCCAATAAAAATTAATGATAGTTTTAAGTGAACATAGCTTTGAAACCATGATTTGGAGTTTGTCCTCCTAGCCAACCTTAATTATAATGTATTTATGAAATTCCAGCCCCCATGAGTCTAAAAATTTGACCTATAGTACTCTAAAATATCTTCTCTACGATACCATAGGTCTAACCAAAATTATGTGAGCCAGATGAAAGTTATGGTAACTTTCTCAAACCTTGTTGAATTTTGTCCTATTCTGGAGAAGGAACTTGTATAGAATGCCACACGCCCAATATTTTCTATATGATTCTGAAACTTACACAAAAACTACTAATAATTGTACTATTTCCAATGGAATTGGTCTCATGGAATTTGGATCCTCTATGAAGAATATACGATTGTTTTACCTAGAACACTTGTTTGAGACTAGTTACAGGACTAGTTAGAAACCCTATCTTCCACAAGGTGTATCTTTGACATTACAATGAATCAGAAGTTGAAATTTGTACCACAATACTCTAATGTATCTTCTAAATATCCTCGAAGGTTCACCTTCTTAAGTGGCCCCAAAAAAACTTTATAGCGAAAAATGATAAGATGTACTTCTTGAGGAAGCAAAACCCTAGGATCAATGCTCTGATACCAAATGTAATGATCCAATTACTTAAAATATCATAAAATAATAGAAGTACACACCATGTATAGAATGTGATCATGGAGAAAAACTCTAAGATAGATAAGTTACACAACAACTCCTTAAATAATAGGATACCTCCTCCACATAACCAAATACCTTCATACATCACCATTCACATGTCTCCAATAATGAATACATGATTTATATACATACTCATTCACACTTGCACATGAGGCCCCTTTACTATTAGGTCGACTCTATTACATATATATTTACACATTACATGTACATTTATCCCATATACTCCCCATCTTTGGGTCATATCATATACATTTATCCCTACATATTCCCCCCCTGGGTCATAATAGATATTTTCATGCTTGAAGTTTGTGATGCTCTTTTAGGACAACCATATATATGGAAGCATCACACCATTTATGAATCTAGACCATGTGTTATCATTTTTACAATGGGAGGTAACCTCATATAGGCCATGTGCAATCATTGCTACATTGGGAGGTAATCTCTACTGGATACCAGAGTTATCCCTTACTATTGTAGTCTCTTTGATCAAAGTGAAGCAATGCAAGAAGTTTATCTCTTAGATTGGGATATTTTTTCTCTTCATGATTCAATTGGAAGGTAAATGAAAGATCACCACAACCATCAAGGACTTTGGAAGGGGCCTCTCTACATAGTAGAAGCAAGTGGACAAGATGGTGGAAAAAAATATGTATATCTTCGCCTCACCTCTAAGGATACATCAACACTATGAGATAAAGAATGTAATTGATTTGACACCGAGTGCCCCTCTACCTAACAGCTCAGTATAAATATGCTCTATTCTAGAGATTGTTAAAATAAATACTAAATTTGAGAGATAATAGAAAAGGGATACATTTGACCAAGATCCTCAACTTCTAGGAGCCCAATTATGATAGTTCAAAAGAAGCATGGGACATGGAAACTTTGTATTGATTACAAAGCCTTGAATAAAATCAAAGTCAAGAACCGATATCCAATCCCCTAGATTGATGATATTCTCAATCAACTCAAAGGCACCATTTTTTTCAATAATATTGATCTAAACTCAAGCTATCACTAGGTGTCAATCAAGAAAACTAATGTATGTAAGAAATTGTTCAAGTTTAAAAAAGGTACCATCATGTGGTTGTTCATGCCTTAAATGCTATAGAAACATTCATGTGAAAGATTACAATATCTTGTGGCCATTCACCAATTCCTCTATGGTTGTATATCTAGAAGATATCATGATATTCAATAGAACCTAAGAGGATCATTGGAAGCACATTTAGCAAGTGATGAGAACCATGAAAAAACACAAGTTAAAGTCCAATATGGAGAAGTAACATAGTTACCAACCTAATGAGAACTTTTACCTCAAAACGAGAACTCTAGTGCTAAAAATCCATATTTTTCATCAAAAATACTAAAGTCAGCCCCTAAATTAAAAATTAATTCCACTAGTAGCACCATTTTTTCTTGGTGTTAAAATGGAAACCTTTTGCAACCATAATTTGTAATGTTGCTAACAAAAGCCTTAAAATCAACCCCTAAATCAAAAATTGGTTCTATTAATGGCACCCCTTTGTCTTTTTGAGGTTAAAATTATAACTTATTTGAAACCATGACCTTAACAATCAGTTCTATTGTAACCAAAATCTTGAAATCAACCCTTGAATCAAAAAACAATTTTGTGAATAGCATCTTTTTGTTTTCTGGAGGGTTAAAATTATTACTTGTATGAAACCATGATCTTAACAATTGGTACCATTGTGAACAATATCTTAAAATCAACCCCTGAATCAAAAAGAGGTGTTGGTAGTAGCACCATTTTTATTATAAACTTTAAATTACAATATTTTTAAAGCTATGAACTAAAAATTCATCATTATTGTAAACAAAATCATCCCACTTACCTCAACTCCACCATCACATTTTTAAAAGAATATATTTTAAAAATATATATTTAAAAAACTTTAAAAACTTTAATTTTTCATAAAACCTGTTAAAAGATAAAATGAAAAATTTTAAAAATGAAATTTAAAAAATAAATGTAAAAATATAACATTAAAAGTGAAATTATAAAAAATATATAACACAAACTTAACGAAAAAAAATGAAACATTTTAATAAAAAGTATATATATATTTTTTTAAATTGAAAGGATACATTCAAAAACTTATATGTGTTAAAGGGGGAGGGAGCGATTCTTAGAATTGCCCATTTCCCTCTCTTTATGAGCCATTTACAATAAAGAGGAGAGGGGTAACACATATATGTTTTTTAATAAATTTTAAATGTTTTTTTTTTCTTCTTTAATAGTTTTCAATTTTTATGTTATTTATTTATGTTTTATTTTATTTTATTTTTAATTTGTTTTAAGTTAATTGGTTTGTATTTTACTTTTGGATGTTTATTTGATTTATAATATTATTATTTTAAAAAATATATATTTGTTTTTAAAAAATATTTTATATTATTTTTTAATTTTATTTAAATTCATATTTTATAAAAAAATTGTAATTTTACAAAATGTTGTTTTTAATAAGATTTTTTTTATTTTAGATTTTTTTAAATAATAATAATAAAAAAAAATTTAAATAATTAAAGTTTTTTTTACAGTTTTTAAAAATTATTTAAGGGAATGATCATAAAGTAGTTGTGAGTATGTCAAATTAGATTATAATAATGACATTTTTTTTTAGATAGTGGTTTAAAAAATGTTGGAATTTTAAGTTTGGAATAAAAAATGGTGTTATTACTCGCACATTTTGATTCAAGGATTGATTTTAAGATTTTGGTTGTAATGATAGAAGTTGTTAAGATTATGGTTTCAAATATGTTAGAATTTTAACCTCAAAAAACTAAAAGAGTGTTATTTGTAGCACCACTTTTCAATTTAAGAGTTGATTTAATATTTTGGTTGCAATGGTACCAATTGTTAAGTCCATGATTTGAAGCCAATTGTAATGTTAACTTTGAAAAAGAAAAATAAGTGTTAATAGTAGCACCACTTTTCGATTCAAGAGATGATTTTATGAATTGTGTTAGCAATATTAAATATCATGGTTACCAAATGTTGTAATTTTAACCCCCACCAAAAAAATGGTGCCACTGACGGTGACATGTTTTGAAATGAGGGTAAAAACAACCACTAAATGTGACCTCTAAGAAAACGAGAACTCTATAGGGTTCTCATCAAGTTGGTAATTTTTTTAAGTCTTCATTCGACATGCAAAGAATTCAATGTCTGGGATACATTATGGATGAGTATGTTGTGTATGTGGATCCAACTAAAGGAGCTATGTAACTTCCTAGACCTCGCTAACATCTACCAAAGGTTCATCTTGGGCTTCTCTCATATTGTTTGGCCCTAATCCAGATGAGGTAGAGCCAAAGCCAAGTTTGTTTGGGCCAAGGC
>ML780388.1:579611-589683 GCA_009831015.1 Picea engelmannii
CCACCCAATCAGGAAATGGGATTCAAGCACGTCTAAAACAAACCTCTGAATCATGAAGATAATCAGGCTCCACAACCAACAATATCCCACTTGTATATTGATCATAACAACTCCATTTATATTGCACCTATTGGACTATGATCCACATTGGACCTGGAAAAATTTTCATCTTCACCTTCATGCTTGAAGGCCAATTGAAACTGAGCAGGAACTTAGTTTCTCCCCAGTTACTACCTTTGTTAACATGTCTGCAGGATTCTCTCTAGTATTTATCTTTTCCAACTTCAAATGTTCATCTTCCAAGATGGATTGTATGAAATGGTACATGAGATGTATGTGCTTAGTCTTAGAATGGAAGGTTGAGTTATTTGCAATATGAATGGCACTCTCATTGTCATAGTACAACTTGTTATTCTCCTGCTTCTTTCCCAATTTCTCCATAAACCTCTGTAACCATATCATATATTTATTAGCCTTTGTAGCAGCAACATACTCTGTTTCCATTGTTGAAAGTGCAGCAACCTTTTGTGGTTTTGAAATCCAACTTACTGTTGTTCCACCTACAGTAAAAACATAGCTTGTGGTGCTCCTCCTTCTATCTTTATCACCTACCATATCAAAATCAACATATCCTTGTAGAATAGTGTATGAACCTCCAAAACATAATGCATGAGTACTAGTACCTCTCAAATACCTGAGAATCCACTTGATTGTCTCCCAATGTTCTTTACCTGGATTGTTCATATACCTACTCACAACTCCCACTACATGTGCAATATTTGGTCTTGTGCACACCATAGCACACATCAAGTTGTCAACTTTTGATGAATAAGGGACCCTGGACATGTATTATATCTACTCATGTGTCTTGGGACACGTTTCCTTGGTTAATTTGAAATGGCTAGCCAAAGGTGTACTAATTGGTTTTTCATTCTGCATTCTAAACCTCTCCAACACCTTATCTATGTACTCACCCTAAGACAATGTAAATTTGTGATTTTTCATGTCTCTTGTTATTCTCATACCAAGGATTTTCTTTGCAACACCCAAATCCTTCATCGCAAATGAATTAGATAATTTATTTTTGATTACATTTACATTGTGCATGTTAGACCCTACAAAAAACATGTCATCTACATACAATATCAAGATAATATAGCTTCCAATTTCTATCATTTTAAAATAAACACAGTGATCACAATAAGATCTACTATAACCTTGTTCTGTCATAAACCTATCAAACTTCAAATACCACCGCCTTGGAGCTTGCTTTAGGCCATACAAGCTCTTCTTCAACCTGCATACCAAATTCTCCTTTCCTTTGACCTCATACCCCTGTGGTTGTTTCATATAAATATCTTCCTCCAAATCCCCATGGAGAAAAAAAAAATTATATCTAATTGTTCAAGATGCAAATCTTCTACTACCACAAGACTTAAATAGTCCTAATTGAAGTCATTTTAACAACATGAGAAAATATTTCATCAAAATGTATACCTTTCTTTTGTGCAAACCCCTGTTGAAATTAGATTTTTTCTCAGATATGGAACATGTCTCACCTCTTTCAACAACCATTGGTTTCCATTATTTTTCTTTATTTGTACCTTTCACATTCAAACAATCTTGCATGGTGCATCATGACCCAAATAAACCTATCCAAAATCGCCTTGAACATAATCTTGAAAATGTTTCCTATGGGGTGTGGCATGAAATGAATCCCCTGAATATACTACCCAAGACTCAAAAATATTATCTACAGAAAGTATCAAAGAAACTTGTAACACATCACCTGTTACATTTGCTTCCTAATTTTTCTCTTGTTGTCCATCTCTTTGTTTCTTTGGAGCTCTATAGTATTTCTTCATATGTCCTTTCTTCCCACAATTCTAGCACTCTATATTTCCTAGTCTAGATTTGGACCTTCTCTTCCTAATGTTCCTTGATCCCTTTCCTCTATCATTTTATCTTCGCCTATTCTCCACAGTCAATGCATTACCTGATGTCTCACCTGTGTTTTTTCGTCGCATTTCCTCGCTAAGGATAACACCAAGAACGTCATCAAAATTCATAGTGTTTGAACCATAGATAGAGTTACTTATATTCGTGACCAAGCCATTCTAGCTTTCTTGAAATGAGCACAATATTAGAATATACCTGGCCTCATAATCAAATTCCATTTTCATATAACTTAGCCGATTAGTAACCGTATTAAATTCATTTAAATGGTCGGCAATAGACCCACCTTCTGACATCTTCATATTAAATAATCGCTTCATTAGAAATACCTTATTGGGCGTCGAGGGTTTTTCATACAATTTATCCAATGTGTCCATCAGATCCTTTGTTGTCTTTTCTTTTGAAATATTGAAATCCACCGACGTTTCCAGGCTTAGTCGTATCATTCCCAGATCCTTTCTATCAAGAATCTCCATTCTGCATCTGTCATACTTGGCGAATTTTTTGTTTTTCCATCCAATGGTAGGTAAATATAATTTTGGTATAAATAACCTACCATATGCATCTTCCATAATTGGTATTTTTGGCCGTTAAATTTCCCAACCCTAAACTTTCCATATTATTCCATTGCTCCCACTTGAACCAAGAACCCTCTTTTCCTGCGAGTTACCTTTTTCTTTGATACTAGTTGTTAGAAAAACTGGATCGCGGGCAATAAAATAAAATAAAATGTGAAAATAAAACACAAAAGATACACAATACAATACAGACACGCATATATGTGGTTCACCAGTGTAGGCTACGTCCACCATAGAAATTTCCAGGTCCTTCCTTTATTATTATCCAACAAATAGAAGGATACAACATATAGCACACCCATTGTAACTTCCTCTTATTTCTCTCATATTCTCCTCTCTCAGAATAAAATATTCGCTACCACACGCATCCGCAATACAATTCCCTCATACATAAATGAGGGTTCCTTCTAGGGAAAAATCCTTAACATAAATTTTATTGTCAGATTTGCGACCTTATAATGAACGGTCCAGATTGACTATGAAATTACAATACTTTACAACAAAAATTTTCCCAAAATTTCTCTTCGGGGGCATTTCCCATGAATCCCATGTTTGAGGGGGGCTCCATTAATTTTCGCCACCCCCCCTGGACCCCCCAGATGAAAATAGTGGGGGGGGGGAATTCCCCCCACACCCCCTCGTCAGGAAATGGGATCCAAGCACGATTGAAACAAACCTCTGAATCAAAAAGATAATCACGCTCCACAACCAACAAATCCTTACATTAAGAAGAAGGGGTTACACACTCCTCTACCTACTCTAGATAAAACATAGTTATTATTTGCACAGGGGCAGACCCAGGGTTCAACACTTCAACAGCTCACCAACAAAACCCTAACTACCGGCCCTTTCGGAAACACCTGTGAAGCAAATGAAGTCTCACCCAAGGTAGAGGCAGGGGTGGTTGCAGGACTCCAGTTTATGCAACCTTAGTTGGGACACAGATCTCTCATTGTAACACCTTAACATAGCACTTAGCAGCTACATTTCATCAGTATTTAACCAGTATCTACTTCGCAGATAAAACCCTAATTACATAGCATCATAGTATTCAGCTAGATCTAACATCTAGCATCACTTAGCATAAAGAAACAGATCAGATCTAGCACTCATTTATATTATTAAGCATAAAGCATCTGCAGATATATCTACCATTCATCTATATCAAAGAACTTCAGCAATTCAACACATAAACACATCAATACATCACACAAATCACAGCAACACGGGATATACGTGGTTCACTCCCAACCTGGGGCTGCGTCCACTAACTCTTCATCTTCTTTATTAGCTTCTTTCAATCTTATTACATGCACAAAGCCTCAAAATCCTACTCCACATAGGAAAATATATTTGCGCACACTCCACCGGATCCTCCTTCCCCGAGTAGTTCCAAGCACAGAGCCTTACACAGTCTGTGCACAAATCACTAAAGATGACTTGCACTTAGCTCTGCAAGTCTCAACATACACTATGCACAAAGCCTCTTACAATCTCTTGCACTTAGCATAGCACTCCTTCTCTGCCCCCTTCTTACATCGCCTAGACTTCTATTTATACATTACAAAAAGGTCCTAAGCATGGGTAAACCCATGGGCCGACATCCCCATACCCGTTACATAAGCCCAAAACCCAAAAAGCCCTAAAAAGGGGTCGAGATCCCGCGATCTCCACTTCGACTTGCGCTCTGCCTTCAACAGCCTGTCGAAGTCCCAAAAGTAGGTCAAACATGACCAAGTATCCTCAAAACTTGGTCAAGGGCCAACAATTATCAACTTGATGAGAACTATGACCTTAAAATGAAAAACTCTAGCTTTAAAAGCCCATATTTTTGGGTTAAAAACACCAAAATTAACCCTTGTTTCAAAAAGTGGTGCTACCAATAGAACCCTTTTTCTAGGGTTAACACTATCACCTTTTGCAACCATGGCATTAACAAACTCATAATGTTGCCAACAAAAACCTTAAATTCAACTATTGAACTGAAAAGTGGCATCAACAATAGTGCACTCTTTTTTCCTGGGTCAGAATTACAACTTCTTTGAAACCGTGACCTTAACAATCGATCCTGTTTCCAAAAACAACCTTAGAATCAACCCCTGAATTGAAAAGTGACATAAACAGCAGTACTCCCCTTTTTTCTGGGATCAAAATAACAACTTTTTTGAAACCATGGCCTTGACAACCAGTACCCCTGTTGGAGCCGCATTTGTTTTTCTAGCCTGTTACAAATTTCATTCTTAATGCTCGAAATCGAAAGATGGTTTTCATATTTTTTCTTTTGTGGCTTCAAAGTCTCTGAAGCTTTATCACGCGAGCAGCGATGATTACTGTACTCTCAAGGTGAGTCCTACCTTTCGTAAAAATGTTTCCTCTTTTTGTTCTACCTCAGGATCTCGTAGATCGGATGCTATAAATCACGTAGTTCACACGTCCCAAGCTACGAAATGGCGAAATCGTTTTAATTTTTCACCCAAGGCAGTAACGAGAGTAAAGTTTTCCCTAAACCATGATTAAACGTCATCGGGTTTTCGCACCTCGGCATTCAGCAAACCCAAAAGTTTATTGTCGTAGCCCCAATAGCCGAGAACACGAAGTCCTTATTTTAGTAACTCGTGTCAAGGTTAAGAGAAAAAACTAAACCATGGTAACGTTATGTCGGCAATTCGCCACTCGGCGTTTTCTTTTTTAAAAAGTTATGTTGTTTAAACCCCGACTCGCGAAATCACGATAAGGATATGATCATGATTAATTAATCACATAATCCGAGTTTACCTTCCCTTTTAATTAACTCGTATTATCGCAATCTCGCGGTTTCGCAGCTCGGCATGCAAACTTATCGGAAACTTACCTTCGAAGATCCGAGTCGCGATATGGTGAATATATATAATCAAGAAATTAATTAAGCTCCTAATCATAATTACATTTTTTTTTTATTAATCAAAATCAATCATCGCAATTTCGGGGGTTAGAGGTTCAAAAGGTTAAAGCAAACTTCCTGATACAACGAGTGGCGAAAGATTTATTAACGTTGGTAAAACCAAATTAATTAAGCTAAATCAATACATATCTCGTGTTTTGATGCTTGCACGATTTACGAGGTAGCCTTATTCTTTCCATACGCCAACTGACATTTCAAACCGCCAAAATTTATGACATTAATGAGGAAATAGGGTAAATCGATGAATAAAGATCGGATTTTAATGGCTAAATTTATTTCTAAAACATGATTTGACAGACCTCTTCTGAAAGGTACCGAGTTTTTGAATATATATAAGAGTTGTTATGCATTATAACAAATTCATTTCTACATTACGCAGAACACATTATCTCCGAGCAAGCTAACTTCTGTATGTATACGTATTTCTATCGCAGAAGAGCTAAAGCACAATCTCCAGCCATGGCTCCGCGAAAAGATTCCAAAGCCAGTGTTGAGGTTTCGGGACAAGGCTCGAACAACGTTGTTGACACTTCACCTCGAAGTGTCGACTCTGTCCCAAATTGGTCTTTCGTTTCCGATGTTCTGTAGGCTGAATTGGTGGATTATTCTGATGATTCCAGCGACAATGAAAAAGATGATATAACCACCAAGTATAAGATCTTCATCCAATCCAGAATGCACAAAGTAGCAGCCAGGCCACGACTACTGCCATATTATGATATGGTCTGATGGGCATTGGACCATGTGGACATACCAACTAGAACCATCATGAATGAGCAGAAGGTCACCATCGAGACTTTCAAGCCTGAACATTTGCAAGCCATGTATAAGTTGCCCACAGCGTCCGACTTTACATATGGTGCCGAATTTAAAGAGAAGGAATGTGTGCAGTATGATAAAACCATGTCTAGCTTAATAAAAGATTGGGTTTCGCGCGCTGCGAAGTTCAAGGTAGACAGTCATGGTGTATATTCGATAGATTCTTTAGAACCGCAGTACAAGTATGTAACCATGATGACATGCAGATTATACGGGAGAGAGGATACCTCACATTTCTTTCTTCCATGGGTACCTCTAATGTTTCGAGTCGCTGAAGGTTGTTCCTTTGACTGGGCGAAGATGTTGTCCGACAGCCTGACCAATCGGGTCATAGAGTATCGGGCGCAGAAAGAAAGAGGAAAAATTGCTTCATTTTTTATGTCTGCATACATTATGGACATCGTTTGTTTTTTGACACCATTTCCCTTAATGAGCTAGAGTTGGACTCCAGCAGAAGACGAGCCCATACACGTCTATCATTCGAAATTATGGGAAAACAAAGCGAAAAATTTCATATACGAAATCTTCAACTAAGTGATGGTGCCTCTGCATGTCACTATTTTCGGTCACCCGCCACCCAGGATCTCGGATAGTATAGTAACAAATCTGAGTAGTATAGAAGACTAGTATGTAGAGGCTGAATTTTCATACCTCGGAGTTTTCGGGGCTTCTGTTCCCCCACATGCATTTCCATTGTTCATTCCCGACAAGCTGGCTTGTCGTGAGGTTACCAGACAAACAGTAATCGGTGGTATAAGCAAGGAGCTTAAGGGATACTCAAAGAAGGTATGGCCACATTTTCCTGTTCATTTAAATTCTTATTATTTATTAGATTTCGGGCATGCCAAAGCTGAGGTAGCAGCCCTAGAAGACCTAAATTTGGTCCTCATTGAATACAAGAAGCACGATCCGCAAAGAGTCGTGAGCAATCATTTGACCAGTTGCGGGCTCAAGAGATTTGAGCACGAGAATTCACCCTCGGATGAAATTTTCTGAGGTGCAAGGTCCTATGCCGAGATCCTAGCTCGGATACAAACCTTGGCACCTGAGGAAAGAGTCGATGTTCTAAAATTCCAAGAACATCGACGCAGTTGTCTTCCCGCAGTGCTACGGGGTGAGAGTCTGAGTACGACGGAAGTGAAACAAAGAGATGTCGAAGGCTCTAAGGATGCGAATCTCGATCAAGAAAAACACCAGGACGAGGGAGAGAAAATCAAGAGTCCGAAAGCAGAAATAAAGACTCCCGACCCTCTGAAGAAGCAGAGTCCGGTTACTACTCCAAGAAAATTAGCAAAGCAGGTCGGAGAACCTATCACATCAATTACTCCCTTGCAGTCGACTCAAGGAAATATTGATGCAGGATGGATCTTCAATGAAGAGTTGAGGCCTATAAGGGTAGAAGAACTCCCTCCGAATGAGTTTTTCTTCGATAAGAAGAGAAAGGCAGTGGTAAAAAGGGAATTTTATCAGGAAGGAGAGTCAATGGCCAAGAAATACAAAGTTATAACTGATGGAAAAGACAAGAAGAATGAACAATTCGCGACTGAAATAGCAGGGACATTAGGAGCATACGCCACGGCGAATCAATTTTCAGTCGGGGTCTTAAAAAACCAGCTGAACGAAAGAATCGCCTCATCAAGACCCTGGAAGCTAGACTAGCCACAGCAACGAAGACTGTCAAATACCAGGCTAGTGTGGGTATAGAGAAAGCAAGGTTGGCCGATAAAAATGAGATAGAGTTGCTCAAGTCTAAGCTCGAACAAGCACAGCTGGTGGTTCGGGATGGTCAGATGCAAGCGAGTCAGCAAAAAGATTTGATCCAACAGCTGCAGGCTAGGGTGGAAATCGTTGAAAGCAAAGTGATAGATATCGGGATGTTTCAATCCCAGGCGATGGAGATTCTGGGCAGAGTCTCTGCGGCCCAACGAAATTTACTCGGCAAGGTAGAGGAGATTCGGGACAACTGCTTGCTGGTAAATCAATTTTTGGATAATTTAAGTGCTAGAAAAAGGGAAGTTGGAGCAGCACGGGTCGCCTTCCAAGAGGCTGCGATAGCCACAAACAGCAGGGATTCGGGAATCACTCCCAGGTTCACCATTTCGGAGCAAACCAGAGGAAACATTCTATTAAAAGAATGGGAGCACAGCATCATGGAAGGCAAACTACAAGCCAAAAGGGTAACGAATTCCTTAGAAGAGGCCTTTAGTTCTATAGATGGCAATCTGCTAGGCATTAATAGCGGAGGTAATGTCGAGGCATTGATTCAGATGAATATGGAAAAAATCTTGCTTGATTTGAAGGAAAAAGAGGAAAGAGATTCGGCCGAGATCTCCCAAGTGACTATGGCAGACATAGTCCAAATAGACAAATGTATGATTAAACCAAGCGCGCAAGTATGCGCTATCAGCATCATAAACAGATAGATGGAAGAAAGGTTGTCGCAATTAGCCCAAGATTGTTACTCTTTTGAGGCCAACTGTCAAGCAGAACCGTCAATATTGATATCTCGGTTGGTTGAAAGATGTGTCACCTGTACCGAACACGCGCGAGGACAAACTTCCGGTACCAAGTGAAGATAGAGAAGAAGAAATGTAGCGATTTCTCTCCTCCATATCATAACTGAAATTTTTGTAACGATTGAGATTTTGTCTTATTGTAAAACTGTATAAATATACCATAGAAAGAAAGAAAAAGGGGTTGACCTTTTTGTGTCGATTGTAACTGAGTTTTTACATTTTGAGAGTTAATACAAAGAAAATTTGAAGATTCTCAATTCCGTCACGACTATGTTATGAGTTTGTTTTCTTGTATCTCATATTTCATTTCATTTCATATTCATAACTGATGAATGCTTCGTTATAATTTAGTACGACCACTACTATAGCGAATGAATTTTGGTTTTCTGTAATTGTTTACTATTTTTCCTCTGTACCAACTATCAGCAGGTGTAAGACTAGTCAACACTTTCAGAATTCTATATATATTTTATGCTACATCGGGTTATTTCCTTACTATTTTTTTTCTCCTGTTTATACGTGAGATTCTCCCTTGATAGGAGCCTTACACCATAGACAGCTAAATGTTTTTCTCCCACCTCATACCTTTTATTAAGATATAACTCAGTTACGGGAAAGAGCCTTTGATTTGCACCCCGTTTTATTTCCGAAATCATAAATTCTCTTTTATACAACCAAATTGAGACAGCATTTAATTTCTCTCTGAAGTTTTTCATAGTTTACTGTTCCTCCATGACTGTCCCTAAACCAACACAACCCAATATCGAACCCGGATTATCAAATCAAACGCACATTGTCTTAAACCTTTTCGACAATATTCTTAAAACATCTACTACCCGGGTTGAACTCGAACGTTCATGGGCAGCGATTGAACAAGATATAGCCATCCAGGAACAGTTGGAAGCTAGACAACGCCAACGTAGAAATCTCCCCTAGTTTCCTTTGCCGAAGGTTGGTGTTTCTCTCTTCGCCACCTTTTACCCACTTTCGGATGCCTAGACACTGTACTTCTAAGCCTTAAGTACAGACTATGGAACAACAACCCCTACAACCAAAATCTTAAAATCAACAATCGAATCAAAAAGAAGTGCCACATGTAACACCCAACCCTTTTGGGGATCCTAAAATTGAAACATTTTTGAAACCATAGCCTAAAATCCCAGTGTTATTACAAACCAAATAATTAAAAAAATAAAGAAAACCCAAAAAGGGGGGGATAAAGTAGGGAAGGAAAAAATGTATAAGTTAAGTATATATATATA
>ML780388.1:605773-623003 GCA_009831015.1 Picea engelmannii
GTTAATGGAGAAATTACTAAGTGGACAAGTGGTTAGAAGTGGGTTAGCCCTAAAATAAGGAAAGTGGTTTAAGATGGTTAGAAGGTAAATAATAAAGTGAAGTGATGAGTGTACTATAAGTCAAAGTGGATACAAAATAAATTGTTTAAATAATAAATTTAATGGAGAAATTACTAAGTGGACAAGTGGTTAGAAGTGGGTTAGCCCTAAAATAAGGAAAGTGGTTTAAGATGGTTAGAAGGTAACCCCTTGAGGAAGCTACATAAAAGTATAAATAAGAGGCAATGGTCTCTCATTTTAATCACACTTGAGAATATTGAATATCTACAAGTCACTAAGATAACCAAAGGATATCTAAGGTGAATTTCAGAGGGAAGGTGAAGTAAAGAAGGTCAAAATTCAAGGGAGGATAAATTATTTTGATGATGCTTTCTAAGGTATATTATTTACAGGTCATCTCACCATTTTTGCAATAACATTTTTTATAGAATTATTCAGATTGTGAAATATGGAGGCCTTTGAGGAAACATATCCAATTAGCTATGATAAAAATTCTATCTTGTGGTTTGTTGTATTTTTGGAGTTACACTCTGTGGAAAATAGGGTTTGTGGCTAGTCCTGAAAGTAGTCTAAAACAGGTGTTTTGGGTAAAAATGTCATAACTTATTCATAACAGATCCAAATTCAGTAAAACAAATTGTATTGGTTAGAGTATATTATTTAGTATTCTTTATACCATTTTCATATCCATACAACAAATATTACGTTTGGGGAACACTCTACAATTTCTCTCTCTAGAATAATCCAGAATTCAACAAGGTGTGCCATTTTTTCTATAACTCCATTTTTGGGAGGTTCCAAGAAGTGAAACCTGAAGAAATTGTATAAAAGAAACTGAAGAACATTGAGTACTATTTTTATACCTTTATTCATTACAAGTACATAGTTATGATTATTGCAAATTAGGGTTGTTGACTAATCCAAAACTAGCCATGTGAGACTAAAGTAAAATTTGATGAAAATGTCAGTCTATTGTTAAGGAAGGTTTGAAGGTATGTGATAATATACACTAGGTCTATTACAGAGTTACAAATCAGATTTGGATGATGAAATTGATGAGGGATTTTGGTTGAGGTATGTTACATATAGAGGTTGTATAACAATGAGGTTGTGGCACATGGTTTGATGTAATGGTTTATGGTATTTGGTTATGGATAGTGTGATGTATTGCTAGAGAACTTTTGATGGTTATATTGGTATATGCATTTGGTATATGGTTGAGGTAAATGTTGGGTACATGGTTGAGACAATTATTTTATGAGTTGGCACATACAAGAGGTGTATAGTTGATGAGTTGGCACATACATGAGGTATATAGTTGATGATGTTGGTACATCTTGATGATCCATATTTTATGTGTAATTGATGCAATATTGGTACATATTTGGTGCATGGTTGATGCACTCGTTGATGGTATAAGTTGAGGTACAGGTTGGTGCATGGTTGATGCACTTGTTTATGGTACAGGATGATTACAAGTTGTTTCGTACATGTTGGTGCATGGTTGATGCACTTGTTTATGTGCAGGTTGATTGGTACAAGTTTACAGTGGTATATCTCGCAGTGATAGTGTGAAAGTGGTTCCATCATTCTACTTCTACGTCATGGAGGTTGGACGGGGAAAGGACAGGTGGTTGTAGCCACCTTCTGGTTGTAGCCAGAGAACATAGGGGGTTGTAGCCTCCTTTTGGTTGTAGCCAGAGAATTGGGGAGTTGGAGCTTCCCTTAGGTTGTAGCCTGAGAAACTAGGGGGTTGGAGCCTCCTTCTAGTTGTAGCTAGAAAACAAAGGAAATTGGTGCTTCCAATGAATGTAATTCTTAAAGACATATAAGAAAAATCATTTTGTGGTTTTCTCCTTCTTTGGGTTTCCACGTAAAAACACTGGTGTACTGTGTATGTGTATGATTGTTCATTTGTTCATTGTTTATTTACTCTGCAACTATTTGATGATAATGCTACATTGATATAACACTTTCATTTTGTGGTTAAAAAGGATCAAATTTCTCTATTATNCCCCCACCCTCTCAGTAATCCAAAAATTTTAACCACTGAAAGGAGATCATGGATTATTCTGAGAATGGAGTACAATTGTTTAATGGTCAAAATGGTTTAAAGTATGAGTTGTGGAGTGGAAGGATGAAAGTATTTTTACAAGCACAGGGGTATTATATTTGGCTATCAGTCATTACAGGATATGATGGTTCAAAAAGGGAAAAGACTGCAACCAAGAAGGAATTGAAGAAGAATAACAAAATCGCAATGGATTTCATCTGGGAAGGATTACCTAATCCGGTAAGAGAAAAGGTTGGTAAATGTTCATCAGCCAAAGAACTTTGGGATAAGTCACATGACATATATTCTTCACCCATCGTAGATTCAGAAAATGCCAAAGAAGATGCAGGTACAGATCGAGAAGAAACATGTTCACCATGTCAAACAGATTCAAAAGATTAAGAGTGCATAATCAACAGAGGTATGTTGTTTTTCTTTGATTATGAAAAACGTGAACATCTTGAAATAGAATGCCATGAAGGAAATGAGACAGAAAAAATAATTGAAAAAGAAGACAATTATGAAGAAAAATTGTTTAGTGCTTTAGATGAAATAAGAAAAGAAAGAGAAGAAAACAAGTCACTCAAGAAAGAATTGATGAAACAAAAGGAAAGTGTTCACATTTTTTAAGAAGCCCAATAGGTCATCCATAACTTAAGAACTCGGCTAGAAGAAGCCAGAAAGATCGAAGAAAATATTGAATATCAAAAGCAGTATTTGGAAGCCAACATAGTAGCACAGAAGGAAGAAGCATAAATGAGAGATGATATATTGACATATCATATTAAGGAAATAATTAACGATCTAAACTAGCTTGAGGCAGAGTTTGGTTGAGAAGAGAAAGGACTTGAAGAATAAATTATCACATTAAAATCCAACTTGAAGAAGAGAAAAGAACAGAATAATTCATGAAGTCTCGGATTACGAAGAAATAAGAAGAGGTTTAAAATCTTGAAGAAGAAGTTTTCACATTAAGAAGTAAAATCGTCAAGCTCAAAAAGAACGGTAAAGAGACAAAAACATCCACATCATTTATAGAGAATGAAGAGAAGCACTCTAGGTTTCTAGAACAGAATAATGAAGAAAATATAAAGAGTTATGCAGAAGTACTCAAAGGAAGGAATCATGGTCAACCAGAATCTAAGAAAACTATTGAAGATACATCTTCAAGAAAAACATCCATGTTCAAGCCACAAAGAAGATTTAATCATGATCATGATCAGTCAAGGTAGAAATTCAAAAGGACTACACCACAAAGAAGATCATTCACTCCCAGGTATGCAAATATATTTTATCGTCATTGTTTTTCTTGCACTAATTTTAGACATAAGGTTGCAGATTGCAAGGATTATAAAAGAAATTTTCAAGCAAGAAATGCCTATGTGTCCCCACGTAACATTGAATGTTACAAATGTTATAACTATGAACACATAGCTAGTGATTGTAGAAGCATGATCGATACTTCCATGAAAGAGAACATTGATATCAAATATAAGAAAGTATGGATACAAAAACACAAAGAACATGTGAACAAAGACCAAGTCCCAGAGATCGCAAGATTGGGAATAAAACGAGATGAAGAAAATTCTACAGAGAAAAAGAAAGATGTCAAATAGATAAAGGTTTGGAAAATGACTGAAAGAAAAGAAGGACAAGTAAATAAGGAACAGGTTCAAGAGACTATACTTTCAGGCATTCTAGTGAAAGATGAATCCATGGACAGAAATAAAGAAGTTAGAGCTCAGAGAGATGATGAATCTACCAATGAATATGATGATGAATACACATCAGAGCAGGAATTGTTTTGAGCCATCCGGCTAAGAGACTCCCAGGTAATATGAATATTAGACAGGGGGAGTCTATGTGATAGTTGTGACATACCAAAGAACCATCCTTTGATTATCTTGCAAAGTTTGAGTAGACAGATCCAGAGAAGTCAGTTAGCAGAAGTACAAGACTAATCAGTTGTAGTAGTGAAGATTTCATGATAGTATAGTGATAAATGGGTTAGAATTATGGACAGTTGGAAAGTAGAGTCTTGGACAGTATGGAAATAGAAGGATTCGTAAGGACACTTAGCAAGTTTGGACAGATATATGACAGTGGACGAGAGCATGGATTCATAGATTGGTTCAGAGAGTGGTTCAGAGACAAAGGAACATTATGGATGTTAATTACACAGGAAATTGCTTGAACAATGCTAATGGATTCCAAATTGACAAATATTTTTTAGACACATGCAATGCATACAACATTTCTCATTAAAAAAAGAGTAATGCTCATAAACAACAATGACAAAACTCCCTATGAGCTATGGAAAGAAAGACCAACAAATGTGAAGTACTTCAAAGTATTTGGAATAAAATGCTACATCAAAAGAGAAGATGGCAGAATGGGAAAGTTCGAATCTCGTGTGGAAAAAGGATTACTTGTTGGTTACTCAAGTACAAGGAAAGCATACAAGTGTTACAATCTAATATTGAACAAAGTTATGGAAAGAATCAACGTAACAATTGATGAAACAGATGGACTAGAATCAAAGGAAGAATAAAATGAATTAGTGGAACAATTTTATGAAGAAGAAGCAAAATATGAAGAAGAAGTAGAAGAGGAAGATGAAGAAGATCAAACAGAAGTAGAAGAGCAGTTCAGTAAGTGCCTCCAAAGACACCTAGAAAACAAGTATAGAAGAATCATCCTTCATATCAGATTGTCGGAAACAAAGATGTGGGAGTTGAGACTAGAAGAAGAATCTGTTCACCAGAACAAATGCACCTAGCACTCTTATCTACGATTGAACCAAACAGTTTTGAAGAGGCCATCAAGGATGAATTCTGGAATAAGGCCATGTATGAAGAATTGGATCAAATAGAGAAGAATGACAATTGGGAAATGGTTCCAAGACCAAAGAATAAGAATGTGATTGGCACAAAGTGGGTTTTCAGAAATAAATTGAATGAAGATAGACATGTTACAAGGAACAAAGCTATATTGGTATGCAAAAGATACACATGGGTTGAAGAAATCGACTTTGAAGAGACATTTTCCTCAGTTGCCAGAATGGAATAAATCTTATTTCTCCTAGCTTATGCATGCTCCAAGAATATTAAAGTGTATCAGATGGACGTGAAATCAGCTTTTCTAAATGGGGAACTTGAAGAAGAAGTCTACATTGAACAACTAGAAGGATTTTAGTTGTCAGAGAACGTAGATTATGTGTGTAAATTGAAGAAGGCCTTGTATGGTCTAAAACAAGCTCCTAGAGCATGGTACTCTAGACTGGATAAATATCTATAGCAGGCAGGGTTCAGAAAAGGAAGTGCAGACAGAAACCTCTACATCAAGGTAACTCAAGATGGTATTTTATTAATTGAAGTTTATGTTGATGATATCATTTTTGCAAGTACTAATGAAATGTTAAGCCAGAAATTTGCAAAGGATATGCAGAATGAATTTGAAATGTCATTACTTTGAGGACTATCCTTCTTTCTGGGTCTTCAAATACGTCAAAGCAACCAAGGAACTTTTATTTCTCAACTAAGTATATTAGAGAAATGATAAAGACGTTAGGAATGGAAGATTGCAAACCAGTTACCACTCCTATGCAAACCAATTGCAAGTTGAGAAAATATGATGATTCAAAGTCTACAGACCAGAGGAAATATAGGTCAATGATTAGTATCCTAATATATGTGGCAGCATCCAGACTAGATGTAATGCAGGCAATTGGACAGGTGGCACAATTTCAAGCAGCACCAAATGAATCACATGTATTAGCAGTGAAGAGGATTTTCAGATATCTTAAAGGAACAGACGAGTTTAGATTATGTTATCCAAAAGGAAAGGATCTATCACTTATTTCCTACAAAAATGCAGATTGGGCGGGTTGCATTGATTACCGACGAAGCACCCGTGGAGCAGCGTTCTACTTGGATGAGTGTTTAGAATCTTGGCTAAGCAAGAAACAATCATCAGTATCTTTATCTACAGTTGAAGTAGAGTATATTGCAGATTTAGGATGTTGTACTCGGGTTCTATGGATGAAACAAACTTTGACAGATATATAGGTTGATTATGATGAGTCCATTCCAATCTATTGTGATAATACAAGCACCATCAGTATCTCAAAAAACTCGATGATGCACTCCAAGATGAAGCACATTCCAATCAAGTATCACTTTCTACGGGAACAGGTTGCAGAGAAGAGCATTAGAGTTCAATATGTGGGCACAAAAGAACAAGTGGCAGACATATTTACAAAACCGCTTCCACGGGAAGCCTTTGAGTATCTTCTCCAGAGACTCAGAGTAATTTCTACTCCAAAATGAATGTTTTTGAATGATTATATTATATGTCTTAGATTTACATGAGGAAGCACCATAAAGAGGACAATTCAGGTTGGGAGATTAGTTTCAGGAAGAGTTTAGTCAGGGGGAGCAGCCCCAGATGGAAAGATACCTTTGACATTGATGACAAAGGGGGAGAGATTTATCAGATGCAAAGGTAAATGCTTGGAGAAATAGCACAGAGGCATGGTTCTAGGGGGAGAAATGGTCATAGGGGTATCATGAGTGATATGAATTAAGTATTGCATCAGAGTTTTTCCATCAATGTCAAAGGGGGATATTGTTGATTATTTGGGTTGGTTGTCATTGATGTCAACCCTTGAAGAAATTCTGGTAGCAAGTTCCAGTAGCGAGTTTCGGTAGCACAAAGGTTTGGGTAATGGACCCAAGTTTGTTTGTTGTATAATGGTATGAGTTTTAATATATTTGAAGGTGAGACTATTCTATATGGATAGTACATGTCATTCCATTTCAGGTGGTATGTGGAACGTCACATAACTCCTCACGGTCAGAGAGTTATGGCCATGTGAAGTTGGAGAACCCTCATGAGTCATCTAGAAGCCCCAAAAGGTCAAAGTAGTCAAAGTGGTTGCAAAAAAGAAGTTATTTAAATAATAAATTGAAGTCACGAGTGTACTATAATTCAAAGTGGATACAAAATAAATCATTTAAATAATAAATTTAATGGAGAAATTACTAAGTAGACAAGTGGTTAGAAGTGGGTTAGCCCTAAAATCAGGAAAGTGGTTTAATATGGTTAGAAGGTAAATAATAAAATGAAGTGATGAGTGTACTATAAGTCAAAGTGGATACAAAAGAAATTATTTAAATAATAAATTTAATGGATAAATTACTAAGTGGACAAGTGGTTAGAAGTGGGTTAGCCCTAAAATAAGGAAAGTGGTTTAAGATGGTTATAAGGTAACCCATTGATGAAGCTACATAAAAATATAAATAAGAGGCAAGGGTCTCTCATTTTAATAACACTTGAGCATATTGAATATATACAAGTGAATGAGGTAACCAAAGGATATCCAAGGTGAATTTCAGAGGGAAGGTGAAGTAAAGAAGGCCTAAATTCAAGGGAGGATAAATTCTTTTGCTGATGGTTTCTAAGGTATGTTATTTACAGGTCATCTCACCATTTTCGCAATAACATTTTTTTCTAAAATTATTCAGACCGTGAAATATGGAGGTTATTGAGGAAACATATCCAATTAGCTATGATAAAAAATTTAGCTCGTGGGTCGTTTTATTTTTGGAGTTACACTCTGTGGAAAATAGGGTATATGGCTAGTCTTGAAACTAGTCTAAAATAGGTGTTTCGGGTAAAAACGTCATAGCTTCTTCATAACAGATCCAAATTTAGTAAGACAAATTGTATTGATTAGAGTACACTCTGTATTATTTTGTGTACCATTTTTAGATCCATACAACAAATATTATGTGTGGGGAACGCTCTACAATTTCGCTATATAGAATAAGCCAGAATTCAGCAAGGTATGTCATTTTCGCTATAACTCATTTTCTGGGAGGTTCCAAGAAGTGAAACCTGAAGAAATTGCAGAAAAGACACTGAAGAATATTGAGTACTATTTTCATACCTTTTTCATTACAGGTACATAGTTATTATTATTTCAATCTAAGGTTGTTGACTAATCCAAAACTAGTCATGTGAGATTAAAGTAAAATTTGATGAAAATGCTAGTCTCTTTTTAAGGAAGGTTTCCAGGTATGTGATCATATACACCAGGTCTATTACAAAGTTACAAATCAGATTTCGATGATGAAATTGATGAGGACTTTTGGTTGAGGTATGTTACAGATAGAGGTTGTATAACAGTGAGGTTGTGGCACATGGTTTGATGTAATGGTTTATGGTATTTGGTTATGGATAGTGTGATGTATTGCTAGAGAAATTTTGATGGTTATATTGGTATATTTATTTGGTGTATGGTTGAGGTACATGTTGGGTACATGGTTGAAACAAGTAGTTGATGAGTTGGCACATACATGAGGTGTATAGTTGATGATGTTGGTACATATTGATGAGTCATAGTTTATGTGTATTTGATGCATGATTGGTACATATTTGGTGCATGGTTGACACACTCGTTGATGGTATAGGTTGAGGTACAGTTTGGTGCATGGTTGATGCACTTGTTTATGGTACACTCTAATTACATGTTGTTTGGTATAGGTTGGTGCATGGTTGATGCACTTGTTTATGGTACATGTTGAGTGTAGGGTGATTGCTACAGATTTACAATGCTATATCTCACAATGATATTGTGACAATGGTTCCATCATTCTACTTCTACGTTAGGGAGGTTGGGTAAGGCAAGGATAGGTGGTTGTAGCCAGAGAACATAGGGGGTTGTAGCCTCCTTCTTGTTGTAGCCAGAGAATTGGGGAGTTGGATCTTCCCTCAGTTTGTAGCCTGCAAAACTAGGGGGTTGGAGCCTCCTTTTAGTTGCAGATGGAAAACAAAGGAAGTTGGTGCTTCCAATGAATGTAATTCTTAAAGACATATAAGAAAAAGCATTACGTGGTTTTCTCCTGCTTTGGGTTTCCACGTAAAAACATCGATGTACTATGTATGCGTATGATTTCTCATTTGTTCATTGTTTATTTACTCTGCAACTATTGGATGATAATGTGACATTGATAAAACACTTTCATTTTGTGGTTAAAAAGGATTAAATTGATTTATTATTTATTCACCCCCCCTCTCAGTAATCCAACGGGGGCTGCAACAAACCTATTGGATGTCATTGCTCTACCTTAATCCACTAAAATTCTAGACATTTGACCAATAAAATAGTTTCACAGTGGTTGTGATCATCTTCTGATAATCAGGATGACCAGTATATGGTCTTTTGTGTATTTCATCCATCATGAACCTCTTCAAGTCATCACAATTTGGGATATACAATCTACCTTTGTAAGTTAGCATGCCATCATTCAGCAATTGATAATCCTCATACTTCATTCATGTAGGCTCTTGTTCTAAGAATAATTTTACAGTCTTGAAAAATACATATGTTCTTGTGAATTTTTTACTCTCTCCCTGACATCCATTTTACAGGTGCTTATAGCTTCCAAGTGAATCACTTTCATACTTCTGTTAAGGGCATCAACCACCCTATTTTCCTTTCCTTTGATATGTTTTATTTTAAAATCAAACTCACTAAGAAGATCCATCCATCTAGATTGTCTAGCATTGAGATTTGGTTGATCAAACAGATATCTCAACCCACAATGGTATGTCATAAGAACAAGTCTTATACCCAGGAGGTAATTCCTCCACATTGTACTATGATAACCAAATCTAGATCATGGGTCACATAATCGATTTCATGCTCATTCAATTTTCTAGATTCATAACAAATTGCATGTCCTTCTTGCATAAGGACTCCTCTGAGCCCTTCCTTGCAAGCATTTGTACACACAAGGAAATCCTTGTTTGGGTCTGCAATCTTCAGCACAATTTCATTGGTTAGAAGGTATTTCAGCTCTTGGAATATTTCTTCACATTCTGATGTCCAAATGAATTTAACTCCCTTTTTCTGAAGGCAGGTGATTGGGAAACCAATCTTGGAAAATCCATTTATGAACCTCATATAGTATCCTGCTATGCCCATAAAGGATTTGATATCAAATGCATCCTTTGGGATAGGCCAGTTCATAATGTCTTTGATCTTGTTAGGATAAACTGCCACTCCTTCTTCATAAATAACATGGCCTAAGTAATGCACTTGTTTCTATAAAAATTCACACTTACTAAACTTAGCATAGAGATGATGTTCTCTTAGCACTTGAAGCACTAGTTTGAGATGTTCTTCATGCTCTTTCCTATTCTTAGAATAGATTAGGATATCATCAATGAAAACCAATACAAATATATCCAAGAACTTACTGATTACATTATTCATTAAGCAAATAAAAGTGGTTGGCGCATTGGTTAGCCCAAATGGAACCACCACAAATTCATAGTGACCATATATTGTCCTAAAGGTTGTTTTGTGGATGTCTTCATCCTTAATTCGGACCTGATGGTATTTAGACCTCAATTCAATCCTGGAGAAAATTATAGCACCCCTTAATTGGTCAAACAAGTCATCGATCATTGGCAAGGGATACTTATTCTTAATGGTGATCTTATTGAGTTGTCTATAGTCTATGCACAACCTGAGTGTTCCATCCTTATTATTCACAAACAAGGTTGGTGCTCCCAATGGAGACAATTTAGGCCGAATGTATCATTTTCCCATCATCTCCTTTAGTTGTATTTTGAGCTCAATTATCTCTAGTGTACTCATTATATAGGGTGTTCTAGACATTGGCACCGCTCCTGGTGCAATTTCTATTGCAAAGTCAATATATCTTATTGGAGGTAGACCTGGTACCTCTTATGGAAACACATATATATACTCTCTTAATATGTGATGGTCCTCTAGGCTTGGTTTGTTGTCCTCAATAGAGTCCAACACTTGTATTGCATACAAAGGACATCCTTTTCTGCAATACTTCTTCACTTGAAGGGTTGATATTTGTCTCACTAAGATAGGATTTTGAATCCCTTGTAGGGTTATATTCTTCCCTTCTTCATCTTCACACTCCAAAGTTTTATTTTAACAATCTAGCTTGGTTTTATGGACAGCCAACCATTCCATGCCAATCATCAGGTCATAATATCCTAAGGGGATTTTTTTAGGGTTTCTTGGGTGGTTAACCCATCCATAATGAATTGGCATGCTGGTATGACCTCTATTATTTTTCTTTTGGTTTTAGTGGCTAGTTGTACCAACCATGATTTAACATGTTTAACTTGTTGCAATTTACATTTCTCAATAGTTTGAGGGGAAACATAACTCAAATTAGAACCAGGGTCAATTAAAATGGAAACTAGATGGTTGGAAATCATACCTTCCATCTCCACCACTGAAGCTTGGTGGTCATATTGCCATTTATCCAAGGCCGCATAAATTTGTGGCATGCTCCTAGCCATATCATTGAATGTGGTAGCCTCTTGGACGTTGTAGACCCTTATATTTTTTTGTTTCCTATATGAGAAGTCGGTTACACATTATTTTGGTCACCCCAGTTATCCATTGACAGCATGTGTTCATGTTCCCAAAAATATCCTTTCTTCATGAGGAAAGTGACTAAATTTCTCTTCTCAAAAACCCTATTAAGGAAGGTCGTCACAGGCTACATTATATACAGGGTGAGACGATGCTTGGTCATTGCCCCCTGCCCTAAATATGGGTTGTGACGTCTCTGCAGGCTTCTCTACAGCTAGGGTGCGACAATGTCAAAAGAGTAAGAAAAGGTTGAGTTTCACGAAAGTTCTAGAAGGGGATCTTCTAGAAGATGAGGTGGCATCTGTATGGTTTGGATCTTACACACTTCTCTGATTTGGTGGGATCATCATAATCTCTTCAAACCATCTCTCTCCCTTATATAAAGAGGGATTTCTCATGGAAAAGGCTAAGGTTAATGAAGGTTGATTCAAGCAAGATTAATATTGAATAGGCTAAGAATTGGATGAGGAATTCTACTTTAGTTCATACTTGAGGGCTTCATTTCAGTTCATCAAGTCATTGTGGATCTTCTTCATTCAAGGTTGTAGAAAGTGTGTGTGTTGGAGAAAAGGGTCATCGAGAGGGGACCTTGCAACATCAAGGCTTTGGTTGTAATCTCCACTTTCACTTTAATATAATACAGTGATATGTTTATTTCCCATAAAACTCGTCTTATTTTATTGTATGATTCCTTGATCACATGCATAAGTTCTTGTTGAGTATGTTGGATTACTTTCACTTTGGTTGGCTTGTGTTCCCTTGTAGATTCAATATCACAAGAGCATTGGAGTTGAGCTAGGATGAAAATGGCAGGAGGAAACGATATTTAAATGGTATGTTGTCTATCTCTTGTTAACTAGTAAACTCAAAAATTAGAGCTTAGGGAAAGCATCATATTCTGTTTTGTTTTTTTCTAGATCTAGGTGGATATAGGGAGATCTGTTTATGTATGTATTTACCAATAAGTCCCATAACAAATTCCCTCAGCAGATGTTCTTCTCCACAACCCCAACATTTCAAGGGTTCTCTCTTTGTGTTATCAGTCTTACCTGAGGCTGCTCCAAAGGGTTTATTTCCACTCTGAGAAGGGAAATTTTGTTGATATACACTTTTATTGGGAAGGCTCATATTAGAACCTTTTCCATGGTTCTTAAATATTAAGGGTCTAAACCCCTTCTTCTTGAATCCTGAATTACTTATATTCTTCCAATCCTCATGAGGTTCTATTGTAATCTTGAATTTCTCATAGCAATACCTTGCCTTCCGGATAGTTTCTTCTAAAGTCTTTGGCTCATCAAACTCAATTTTGTCTCAGAAGGACTGAGCTAATCCACTAATCAATCATTGCATATTTAATTTTTCATCCTTTATGTAGGGCACATACCTTATTAGCTCAAGAAATTTTTTGATATATTTGTCTATTGTGATTTGTCCTAACTTGAGTTCATAGAACTCCTTGGTCTTCCCATCAAATTATTTCTCTCACAGATACTTCTTCTTGAAATATTTCTCAATTTTTTTCCATGACAGGTCCTTCTCATGGATTCCTTTCACGTTCCTAAGGTCCTCCCACCAAATGGAGCCATTTCCATTCAAGTTGAAAATGGTTATTCGAGCTTTTAATTTTTCAGAGTAGTCATGAACTCTGAAGTACTTCTTCAAGCCAAGCAGTCGAACTTTTGCTTCTTCCCCTTTCTTAATTTCTCCATCGAAAGTTGGTGGTTTGGATTTCTTGAACTCTTCAGGGTCATGACTCTTGGAATTTTTTCTCTTATTTATTTTCTTCTGAGAATGTGAACTAATTTTTCTACTAGAAGATTCCTTGGAGTTGTCAGTTTCCTCACCAAAAGATTCTTCCGATGAGTATATTCTGGATCCATGTTGGGCCTTCTTTCAGGTGCTCCTTCTTGTGTGGCCACTTTCAGGACCACTCCTTCTTATCTCAAGTGGACTTTGGGTTTTCTTAGTACGATGTATGTCCACATGACTAGTTTTTGGTCCATGTTGCAATTCCCTTTATATATCTGATAATATTTGCAGTAAGATTGTGTTGATTTCAGTTTGTTTTTCCTGCTCTTTTCTCATTCTTTCATTGTCATCCTTACAACTCTGTAATTCTTCCATGAGGCTTCTCACGGTTTCATAAATATCTGGAGGGGTTTCCACCTCCCTCCTCTCATCAGATTCTTCCTCTTTATTGTGGGATATTTCTCCCAATTCGTGGTGTGTCACCATCTCTTATGTTGTAGTTTTCCTGCAGTCCACTGACTGCTTGAGTGTTGATAAAACATTTTATGTTAGTTAATGATCTACTATTTTATGAATAGCACATGGTTCATATTTTTCAAAACACATACAATAGAATAAATTTTCATTCCTTCATTCAGTAGAGGTTTAAATAAGCCTCTTAAGAATGGATTAAGTTAGGGTGTTAATAATATTTTTAAGCGAATCATTCATGAGCCCAAGCAGGACAAGTGTTGTTTCATGCTCTGATACCGATTTGTAACACACATGACCCCTAAGTACCCTTTCTAGAGATGGGGCATCAAATTTTTTCTTACCCTAATCATCTCAAATCCTTTGTCTAAGGTCTTCATCCTCTTCTACTCGCATGTAGCTTTCTAACCACTGCTACCAGGCTCAAATCCGAGCTTTGTATTTTAAGTTATGGTCTCTCGAAGATCTTAGGACGTTATTAGTTGAGGACCACATGATTCGCACATGGGTCCATCTTGCTTGTACCTTCTCCAAATACCTACGTCCATGGTGGAAATTCATCCATCGTCCAATCCGAAAGCGGAACTTGATACTCATTTAACACATAAGCTAGAGGGAAGTTTGGCGTTCAGCGTTCAACATCCCTTCTACTTTCCACACACCTATCCTCTGGAGTCTCGAATTCCTGAACTCCTGAAGGAGCTTGAAATCTCTCCACATGGCTTTGGCCTTTGGTCCTTTCGACTTATCTACAACTCTACACCCTAAACCTTCAGAGTACTGAAGTCCCAGACTCTTGAAGGGTCCACCCTCGCACGTGGTGACATATTGAACATGGAGGAAAGGACAAGTGGGTCCCGAGCACTCCACCCACTAGATGGATCAAGAAAGTATGTGCCAGAGGTGACACACAGCAAGGAAGAGATGACATGTGGCCGCTACAGTGGATGACATGTGTCACATTTTAATGGCACATAGGGTTTGTGAAACATACGAATCAAGGTGACACATGGCATGTCAATCGTTCTTCCACATCAACCTAGGTGACATCAGTGTGCCACGTCACTCCAGACTGATGGCCTTTCGACGTCCTTAGATGTCATGGTCGAGATGTGTCCACGTAGATCCCTTGATCTACGGTCTATGTTACTTTGTAACTCCGATGTTCGGAGGATTCGTTGTGTGACTTCCTCCTAGCTCTTGAAGCGATCAATGTTGGGCTGACCCCAGTCTAGATCTATAGTCATGGAAGATCCCGAAGGGTCCCTAGATCTATGGCTCTCGTTACTTCGAAGCACTGGCATTTGGATTTTTCGGTGATATGACAGCTTTGCTCTCCCAAAGTAGGACTTCGCCGAAGTATCGTATGTGAGTCCCTCCACTAGTTGATTGGATAGATAAGAGGGTTCTTAACAGATTCCCCAAATCCATGGATCACATAAATTCATGACTATAGCGTTCAGGAAATTTTGTGTTATAATACCTCTATTCTCCTGGAGTGGTCAACGTCAGACTTACCTCGACGTAGATCCAACGGCTAGGGGGACTCCTGAATACCTTCAGATCTTTGGCTCACGTTACGTTTTGATTGGTAAATGGGTCAATTTTTAACGGTGGGACAGGTCTATCTACCATGGTTAAGAAAACCTCCAGACGTCGCTTGACCTCGTGGGTAACTGTAACACAAGTTTCCTTTGGTCGGTTTGAAAATGGTAAGGTTGTAATACCCCGGAGCTCCAAACTCCTGGATTCCTGAATTCATGAAGGCTTAGCTCCTTTCAGGCTAGAGCAAGGTCCCTAGACCTTGGTCATATGGGTCCTCCAAAAATTCTCATGGGCTACATGCTAATATCTTAGTCGTGAATTTGGTTAAGGCCATTGACATGAGCCCTCGGTCACACAAGTGAAGGACCAAAAGGAGGTTCTCTCCTTCCACAGAGTTTGAACTTGGTATTCTCGTGAAGGTAGACTTGAGAGGTCGGCAGGACATAAGCATTCCAGTCAACCCTACCTTGACTTTATTGCAGACTCACGTCCCATAATTCTCTAGCTGCTAAGCTGAGGAAAACAGAAGACCATTCAAAATCATGGGTTCACAAAGAGACAATAAACATTTCTACCTTAATAATTTAATACAGGACTTAATTATAGACATATATATATCCACTCATCATTTCCATTTCAGTACACAGAATATGAAAATACTTATCAGAAAATCAGAATCATGAAGTGACTGCTAAAAGGGGTGCTTGTTTCCACCCAACCGTAGGCACAGCCACTCCTAAACGGATTTACCACTGCCCACCCCCGAGCTATACCATGATTCTCTAAGATAGGCTATTTGTTCTTTCTCCATGATATTCAAGGACTGAGGTTACTCTTCTCCTCCCACAGGGGCTTTTCTTTGTACCAAGCAAGGGGGTCTGCACGAATACTTCCACAGTCACTCGTCAGCCCTGTTTATTATCTTGGACTGAAAACATTGTCAACAGCTTCTTTCACCTAGAAATATCTTGTTTCTTATTTCTCCCTCGAACTAGAGAGTTGCATGTGCTCTTCTCTCTTATGAAGGTTGTCTCCCCTACTCTGCTTCCTCGCAGATCTGCCTCTGCCCATGAAACAACTTCCTTTATTTCCTTCCTCAACACAATTGCATGGGTCTGAATCCCCAACTTGTGGTTAGGTCTGTAAGTATTGCAGATGGGTACTCTACCCCATCTCCTCATTAACTCTTGAGGAGGAATTTTCCAACTACCAACCTGACTGGTAATTCATTTCTAGGTTAGAGGATTGTTTTGGGTCTGAGAAATTAAATCCAATGAAGTACTAGTTTGTTGGGGGTCATATCAACCATGTTTGGTTCCCTCACCATCTCTCTCATAGCATCATGGTCCATCTTGGAAAACCCCCCTTTCAATAGTTATGAAGCACTATCCATTTAATTAATAATATAAACACATATATTACCTTTTATAACAAAAGGTTCATCAAATCCAACATTCACACATATTCAGCCTGCCACAGTCTTTTGTCAAGTTATATTTATATTTACAAGATGGGGGAAATAGGGGTGTTACACTTGGCCCCATACCTTCTCCCCCACCCCCCTAGTGCCCCACCCCATGGCCAAAAATCTCTACCACTCAGTAATGAGTAGTGGTTGGTAGCATGGGTCCCTTTTTCCTCTCCCTGCAGCTTACAAGCCCCACCACTTGAATGACCAGTAGTTGTGTGTGGGGGTCTCCTTTGCCCCTCCCCATGCCCTACAAGCCATGTCGCTCATTCAAGTGACAAGGCTTGCAGGCCATAGGGAGGGGCATCGGGGGGTGGGGGAGAGGGTGCAAGGATGTGAAGGGGTGGGATAAAGGGTAGGGGGTGATTATAAGAATCACTCCCCACCAAAACTTCATTTTTTTTTTTCGTTTTCGTTCTGTTCAATTTTAATTATTTTTTTAAATTTGTTT
>ML780388.1:626975-659233 GCA_009831015.1 Picea engelmannii
GTGTGTAAGAATGAAGTTACAAGTACATACCAACAGCTTATCACAAGCTCATACAAGGTACTTCTTCAAGCTTATCACAAGCTAAGATCCTCCAATGCCTCCAAACCCTAGCTAGGGCATCCACCATGAATAAAAAACCCTAACCAACAACACAAACATCTAGTAAGGAATCCCACCAATCTATATAGCCACATCAAGGGCTCCACAACAAGCTAGCATTAACACCAACACGTCCACCCTTTATCTTTCAGCAAGCGTGCCTCACACAAGATCTCCAAACAAAGCACTCCAAGTCTCCTCCAGGGTTTCTTTGTCATAAACCCCATGTCCTCCTCACACAAGGACTCAAACCATAACACTTCAAGTCTCCACTAGTTTTTTCCTCACACAAATCCTTGCACCTTCCTCCCCTACATAAAGACAAGTTCATGTTCAAGATACAATGATTTAATGAAATCTCACATCCATATTGCATGAATTCTCCAACTAAAGTCTTGCATCCCTTTATATAATATAGGGGAGGAATGCCAACAATAAAAGGTGGACTAGGTTCACAAGAAACCTAATCTGATCCTCAAGATAAGGTCTCTAAGTTTAATGTCCCCATACTAAACCCATAATAAAAATTTTGATACCAAGCATCATGTTAAAAATGCCCATACGTTTAGCACCAATTATTCAGAACATGAATGTAGCTAACATAATCCCATACAACAACATGTAAACCATTTCAAACAAAAATTTTATGCACAATAATATAAACCCATGATATAACTCAAATACAAGATAAAAACACTTATATTTTTATAACAATTGTGCAACCAGTTGTAGGGGACGAACGTTCCACCCAAACATAGACTTGTTGTTCCAAATATCAATAGAAATTCCCTCCCAAGATGGGGATAGGACTCCATAAATGAGGGTGTCTTTCCACAGTCCACTCACAGCTCAATATTCCCACAACCAATTAATTTTTCCTACAATTATCCCAACTCCTCCAAATCTCTTCCTCTCAACCTGCCTAACCCAAGTAATTTACTCCCCTTCTCTAAAAGAAGTCCCTCAGGTTGAACCACTCTTTTATTAGGGCTCCCAACACAAGTTGTCTAGGAATATATTTGTTGGGGACTCCAAGGATGTCAACTACCAGGAAACATTAACAACAACAAGCTTGTTGCTCCATTGAAAACTCTCACATGAGGAGTTCACTCTACAGGTCTGACAACCTACCTCTTCTACAAGCCTAACGTCTTTCTTCTTCAGCCTTCAACAACTCCAAATAGTTTCTAACATATCCACCATTGTAGCCTCTAAGATCTAGCACTCTACTCTTTGGTGTTCGCCAAAATCTTCCTATGCCCACTACCCTGCTATCCCATATGAATTTCCTCTCCTTGTTTCTGCTTGCTTAACTCACACTCTTCCTTAATATGATTTTACTTCGGCCCCATGCTCCCAATAACTATGGGATGTGATCATTCACACCCACCCTCTTACTTGTATTCAGTGATTGGGCTCTTCTACACTCAAGGGAATAATTAGAAGGTTCACTCAAAAAATTAAAATCAAGAAAAATATTTGGGATTTAAAACAAGTGAATAAGACCCCCTTAGAACCCTCCTCTCATGTGGATAAATCAGCCCCCATATATTTTTCCATGTCCATTTGCAACTAACATCACATTTTTATTTATAAAATATGGATATACAAGTTCACATATTACATGCTTGGCCCACAGCCACATATCGTATCTACATTATACATTATTAAATCAGGGATTGTAGTAGGGATGTTAGATTCCCCCTCCCCTAAAATTTTGCACCGTTCTCGATGCACGGCACCATGCCAATACATGTACAAATTTTACATCATAATACTAAAAATATATATTTTTGCAATTTTTTCAACTCCAACAACAGTTCCAACCATAATCTCTTGTTCCACTCAACCTTAATGACCCAAGGAATGTACCCCCTTCTCTGCACGCAGTTCCTCTGGTTGTACCATTATTTTATTGGGGATTACAAGCTTAAATTGGCTAAGAAGCTCCAAAATGTGGTTTCGGGAACTCTAACTACCTAAAATGGAGTCTTACATTCTTATATTTCATTTTCTTCAAAATTGACAAAAATTTATAAGTATTCCTCCCGCATGTTCTCTTCGTTCTCCCACATAGAATATTCAATATTGTAGCACGAACATTGGACCTTTACCAAGTCGATAGATTTTTTCCTAAGAACTTTTATCTTCCAGTCCAAGATGCACACTAGTTCCACCCGGAAGCCTCCTTCGTGTTCCACTTGGATCACATTCCAATCAATTATATGGTTAGGGTTAGGCACATATTTCTTCAATAAATACACATTACATACATTATGAACTCTCATGGATGCAAGAAATGCTAGCATGTATGCAATTGGGCCTATCTTCTCCAAGACTTCAAAAGGCCCACAATATCTCACTGCCAACTTTGGGCAGCTTCCCAATCTTAGAAAACTTCTTTTCACTTTTACTTTTAAAAATACATGCTGAACCACTTTAAAATATATGTATGTCATGTTCTTGTCTGCATAATTATTTTTATTGTCTTGGGAAACTTTTAAATTCTGCTTGATTTTTATCATCTTCTCTTCTATTTCCTTTAATGAATTTGTCCCAATAATTGTTTTGTCTGCTAGGTTATCCCATCTCACTAGTGTGTTTCATTTTTTTCCATACAAGGCCTCAAATGGGTTCATCTTCAATGATGTATGGTACCCATTATTGTAAGAAAAATAGACTAAATCGATATAGTCTTCCCACTTGGATGGTTGGTCCATTACATACATTATTGGCATGCCCTCAATTATCCTGTCAGCCCTCTATGTTTTCCCATCTGACTCTGGGTGATATGTTGTATTGAAATTTAAATGTGTCCCAAATCCTTTAAACAACCCCTTCCATAAATTTGATGTGAACTTGAGATCTATGTCTGAAACAATTTCCTTGGGCACTCCATGTAGCTTGGCAATTTCATTCATGTAAATTTATACAATGTTGGTTTCCTTGTGAGTTTTCTTCACTAGAATAAAATGCGTAGCCTTAGTTAATTTATCCACCACTACCATGATGGGATAATGTTACTTCATTGTTTAAGACATTGTCGTAATAAAATCCACTATAACAACTTCTCATTTCCACTCAGAATGGGAAGTTGTTGTAGCAACCCAGCTAGATGTTTATGCTTAGATTTTACCTTTTAACATTCTAGACATTTAACTATGTAATCGGCCACATATTTCTTCATTCCCAACCAAAAGTATTGGATTCTTACAGTTGCAATTGATTTATGATATCCTGGGTGCCCAACATATGGCACATTGTGCATTTCTTGCAGCACTATATTTTTCAGCTCTCTGGAGTTTGGCACATATACTTTTCCTTTGTACATGAGGACTTCATCTTCTTTCAACTCAAAATATTTAAATTTATGATGAGAAAAAATCTTGTTGTAAATTTTCTTTTATTTGCAAATAGTGTTGATTTGAATTTGCAGTCTCTAAAATTATGTCTTTTAAATTAGACTTGTACATTATAATGGTTGTAGCGTGCATTTCGTGCACTCTCCTATTGAGTGCATCAGTCGCTTGGTTATATTTTCCCTTGATATGATTTATATTGAATGCATACTCATTGAGGAATTCCATCCCTCTATTTTTTCTAGAATTTAGTGTTTGTTGTCCAAACAAATGTTTCAAACCACAATGGTTTGTTCTTAGTTCAAATTTTATGCCCATGAGATAATGTCTCCACATTTTCAATGCGTGAATAATGCATGCCACTTATAAATCATATGTGACATAATTCCTCCCATGTTCTTTCACTTTTCTTGACTCATAACATACCACATGTTCATTTTGTGTGAGGACTCCACCAAACTATTTCTTGCATGCATCAGTGCACACAACAATATCTTCGTCTAGGTATGCAATATTCAAGATTGGCACACTTGTTAAAATTTTATTCAGTTGTTGAAAACTCTCTTCAAATTTGCAATTCCATTCAAATTTCACTCCCTTCTTTTGCAAAGAATTAATTGAGCTTGCAATCTTTGAAAAAAAAATTATGAATCTTCAGTAATAACCTGCAAGTCCTATAAATGATTTGAATTCTATAACATTTCTCAGTGTTGACCATCCTTTAATAGCCTCTATCTTCTCAAGATCAATCGTTATCCCATCTGCTGAAATAATATAACCCAAGCAATGAATCTTCCTTGATAGAAGATTCTCTTACTTAACTTAGCATACAATTGATGCTCTCTCAAAACTTGTATCATCATCCTTAAATGTTGTTCATGTTCCTCCTCTTTCTTTGAGTAGATGAGTATATCATATAATAAAAAAATTACAAGCTTGTCAAGGTACTTCCTGAACACTCCATTCATCAGAGACATGAAAATAGCTAGTGCATTTGATAGCCCAAATGGCACCACCATAAACTCGTAATGTCCATACCTTGTCTTGAATGTTGTCTTGTTGATATTTTAATCCTTTATTCTTACTTGATGATAGCTTGCCCTCAAGTCAATCTTGGAAAATATTCCTGCACCCTTCATCTGATCAAATAGATCATAAATCCTTGGAAAATGATATGTGTTCTTTATGGTGACATTTTTCAACTATCTGAAATCAATGCAAAACATTAAGTTTCCATCCTTCTTTTTCACAAAGAGACTAGGGCACCCCACGGTGACACACTTAGGCATATATATCCATTCTTTAACATTTCTTCAAGATGCATCTACAGCTCCTTCAACTCGAGTGTGCCCATCCTATAAGGAGTCTTGGACATTGGGGAAGCTCCTAGCACCAAATCAATGGAGAAATCAATGTCTCTCTTTGGTGGAAACCCTATAATCTCCCAAAAATACATCCTCAAAATATTTCAAGACCGGATGGTCTTCAAAAATTTGACATTTTATCTTTGGTTGTCTCTTCATTATGGGCTACAAAAATCTGACATCCCTTCCTGAAACTCTTCTCCAACTGCATTGTTGAAATCTCTCTAATAGCTACAATCCATGGGATACCTTGAACCTTTCCTTTCTTCCCTTCCTCTTCAATATAGGTGATTGTCTTGTTGTAGCAGCATAGGATAGCAGGGTTATTTTCCATCCAATCCATACCAATTAGTCAAACATATTACCCTAGTGGTATGATGTTCAAATCTTCTTTTGTGTTGAGTCAATTCATGTATATTGGAAAATGTTTAACCAACTCATTGATTCTTCTATTAGCCCCTATGGCTAGCTGAACCAACCAAGATTTTTCATGCTTGATTATATTCAAGTGAAATATTTCAACAAGGTTAGGATCTATGTAACTATGGCTAGCTCCAAAATCAATTAAAATTTCTATGGGTTGGTTATCAATCTTATATTCTACTTCAATCATGGGGAAGTGGTATTTTGTTTTCTTGTTGTCCAACACTGCATAAATCATTGGCATGCTTCTTCCCATGTCTTCAACTATATCAGTTTCCTTAATATTGTGAACAATTATCATTCTTTCTCCTTTGTGAGGGAAATCCCTATACAAGTGGTCCCCCTCACATCCCCAACATTTCATGGGTTGTTGTCTTGGCCTTTTCCCAAAAACATATGCCATCCTGGGCTAGATTTCCTTCTTGATATTCTTGACATTTGTTCATGTAAAAAGGTGGTTTAAAACCTTTCTTCCTTTGTTCCATCTTACCCTTCATATTTTCATTCCAAACTTTTTGGAAAGTGGGCCTCCTTCAGCTCTGCTAATAAAGGTGGTTTTCCTTCCTTGTGGCCTCCTCCAAAGTCCTAGGTTTATTATAATGTATTTTGTCATTGTAGAAAGTAGGTAGCCCACTCATAAACCTTTGGATTTTAATATTCTCATCCTTTATGAAGCCAACATACTTAAGCAATTCAATTAATCTCCTCTCATATTCCTCCATTGTCATGCTTCCTAAATTGAGTTCAAATAACTATTTAATCTTCTTATCATAACAATTCTTTGACAAATATTTCTGTTGGAAATATCCCTTGATCTATCTCCATGAGACCTTCTTCTTCTCAAGGTGCTTGGGTTGCTTAAGTTGATCCCACCACATGGTTGTTTTTCCTTGAATATGGTAGGTTGCAATATTGGTGTCTACATTTGATGGGTAATCATGCAACTGGAAATATCTCCTCATTCCCAAAATCCAAGCTTCATCATCTTCTCCATTTCTATGCTCTCCATCAAAAGTTGGTGGCTTGCACTTCCTAAACCCACCTTATAAAATATATAACTTATGTCTTTTCATATGCATTCTGACAAGGTACACACTTAGGCTACTCTCTAGCCCTGAAAATGCATGAGTTTTTCTAGTCCATTTCCCCGACGAATGATGATCAATTCTCATGCTCCTTGATTATTTGTCATCCCTATGATCATCCCTTCTACCATGGGATCTAGATGTTTCCACTTGTTTAGCACTAGTTGTTTGCTTTGAACAAGAATCCTTGTTGACTTGTCTATGAAACATATTCATACTTCGTAGTAGCTCATCCTGAGCTTTCATCATCCTGCTTTTATCTTCTCTATAGCTCTACACTTGTCTTTGCAGGCCTCTCATAGTTTCAGCTAGTTCCACAATGTCAACTTCCCTTCTTCTTCAATTACACTCAGTCTCAGCATTTAACATGTTGACATGTAACTCTTTGATATCATCCTCATGGATATAAAACCCTTGGGAATCCTCCATATCTCTACTTCTCATATAAGAACTAAATCTTCCCCCGTGTACCTCTAACTCTACAAGAAAATGTGCATACAAGAATTGTTGTTAGAAATAGTCACATTGCAAAATACTTTATTAATTAGGTCACATGCCATTCATTTCAATTTATGAAGAAAAAAAAATCACTAATCCAACTATTGATTCTTTAGACACAATCATCTCTTAAACATCTCTCCAATGGTTTTACTCATGCCTCATTCTAAGTTCTAAGAGAAAAGTTACAACCTTCTCAACTTGTAATTTCCACTCATTGCTTTGTTTTTACTATTGTAAATTCTTTATTTTTAATTTATGAGAAATTGTAGTGCTCAATTAAAAATTATGGGCTAATATATGGCTTCTCCTCAAGGCCTTTCCATTGATTTCTCGTTCACCTAAATCCGAGCTCCAAGATGATAGTTATGGTCTACAGAAGTTTAGACTTTTCTCCCATTTTTTCCCCTTACTACTACAGGTTTCTTTTCTCCCATCCTGTACAATTTTCAGATACCCAAATTACAATTATGATTCCATGGTTGTCTTCTATGCTCTATGGGATTTCCACATATTTTTCTTGTACCTCAAGCTGATTTCTGAGAAAGGATTTATGCCCTCTGAAAGTAAATTGGTATCTAATTTATACCTTGTATTGTTTCTACTATAACTTCAACATCATAGCTTCGTTTTGTGCCCAGAATAGCTCATTGGAAATCTCTTACCGAGTTCTTTCATTCTAGCAGTGGAGACTTTGTGCACGAATAGTACACACAATTCTCTCAATTTCGACTACCTGAAAAATGTTGTTTAGGCCCTCAAACTGCCTCCACAAGTTGACGACCATTCAAAAGCTGAAAATTTTCATAGAATTTCACTGATTCACTATTTTAACAATCTGTTAATCTAACCTACACATGTTTGTTGATTCCATGTTTCATCCCTTGATTCATCCATGTCATAATCCATTGTTCTCCTCTATCGACCATCGACCAAACCTTCTGCAATCTTGTCAGGCTCTCCTTTGTAGACTCTTCACATCAAAATGTCAAATTAACATTGTATAAGGTTTTCTTGTAGCCTACAATCCTATCGAGAACATCTTCGTGGGATTTTCCCTGTAGTGTTTCGATTTAACATGCCATCAATATTTTTTGAGACTCACAGCCCACAATCCTATCAAGTTCAACTTCACAAACTTTTCCCTATGGAGTGTCAAGTTAACATGTCCTTAATATTTTACGCGACCCACAACCCATAAGCCTATCAGGATTTTCCTCATAGACTTTTTCCCACGGAATGCCAAGTTACTTGTCATTAAAAAAATTCCACGAGCCATAACCCCCAAGCCTATCAGGATTTTTCCCATGAAATGTCAAGTTACATGCCATTAAGAATTTTTCGTGAATCACATCCCACAAGCCTATAGGGATTGCTATCCCCAACCTTTAGGGATAACCAAGGAGGCGGTGTCTCAAGGCCCTCAAGTTGCAAACATGCAGTATCGAAAGGCAGGCATCTTGTCGCATCCACTTGCACAGATGGAGACCCTTCTCACCACCACAGAGGTTAGAATTTTCAGAATGGCATCCACCACACCAGTTGTCTTCTAAAAGGCACCAGTCCTTGCTCCATGTGGTACAAGTCAGGTATTATCGTGAGTTTCATTTCAATATTTGAGGCATTTTGAGTATGTTGTATCTTAGACTTCTTTAGATTTCATGACATATGCTTGGACATTATGATTTTTCCTCGTTTCACCTTGGTGGTTGACATTGTGCCCTAGTAAGTGGTCTTCCTTAGGAATGGATTTCGTACTAGGAACTCCCTTGAAGAGCCATTGTACCGTTCCCAACCATACTTACCACTTTGCATCACCTAAAACCCCCATTTCCTTGTCTCTTGGGATTTTAGGGTGTATTGACCCAAGAATGGGTTGTCCCTCATTCCATGGGAAGAAGGGTCTAAAGGCCCAGAGGGATTGTTGTTGGTTAAAAGGATAAAATCCTAAATATGGACCTTCTAAATGCTTCCCCCAAGGATCCCCGAGAAAGCAATGAAACGCTTCTCTATAAGGAAAGGGGGGGCTGCAAAAATAAATGATAATCAATTCTTAATGGGTTAGTTGTCAGATGGGAGGTCTCATAACGAGCCGGCCTATCATGATCATGGGTATTTAGCGGTATGAAATTACCATCATCTGGTCACCAAGCCAGGGTAGTGGCTCTCAGTTACACAACTAAGAGATAAGGGGTCTCATCACGAGTCAGCCTTTTCATTTCCGCGAGGTATTTGTGAGTGTCATTGTCATTATCTGAACACCACGTCAGGACAGTGGCCTTCAACTCGTTCCTTAAAACATGAAATAAATAAAGAATGGAAAGAATATGGGCTTGGAAAAAGTGCATCGCAAACGAAGGTGCCACACACCCTCTACAAAGGCACCCATGAATAAGACACTACAACCCCTTGTATGTCATGAACCCCATGCCTAGTGAGTTTTTATCCATGACCACTTCATCTACCTCACATGGTTTAGAGAGGGTTCGCTTGGGAAACACTCCTTGACCTACGGAAAAATCTACCCAATAGGACACCTCGTCAACGCTTCCATACCCAAGCTTGACAAGTTGCATAATGTCTTTGAACACTTACTCATTTGACCGGGTAATATTTGATGAACATGATTAGGTGGCTCATTTATTGATTTGATTTACTCACCATGATATTTTGGCTTGGGATATTTGGAAGGTGTGTATATCTGTCTTTGCAAGACCTAGTTGGTGGACATTTTTGGAAGAACAATCCTAGCTTGGGCTTCATTGGGGCTTCAATCCCACAGGTTGGATACCAAGGGCCCGCATGTCGAATCATGAAGATTTGAATTTGGAGGCCTGGAAGACGACTTGGAAGACATAATATATCCCTCACATGCCAAATGAATTTCCTAGGAGAGGAAAAATGTCTCCCTGGAATCTTGACGTCACCTGGAGGGGTTAGGGTTTGGTGGTGAAGATGTTGTTCAATGACATGTGGCATGTTTTGAAGGAATAAGAATTGAATACCATCAAGAGAGGACTTGGATAAGTGAAAAGTGGCCTTTGGAGGCCTAGCCATGCATCTACTACCCAATGACTTCTTCAAAGTGCCAAGATGTCCCTTAAAGGAGAGACATCCTCTTGTTTTAGGGTTTCATTCGTGCAAAACGTAAGTTTCGAGTGAATTGTTTAATATTATTTTGTAAAGGGGAAATATTGGGGTTTTTGACCCATTTTCTTGTGGTTTACTCTAAGTTATGTGTACAAACTATGTTTAAGAGTTTTTTATAAATTGAGATCAAACTCAAATCATTTGAGAACATTGCCTCTACCATTGTGAGAGCTACTAAGGAAGGACTTGTGAAATATTGGGCTATTTGTTTCTTGTTCTCTTGTGTGGCTATCTTTCTTGGTTATTGGTTGATGGAAGCATGCGCTAACTCTTGGAAGGTGTTCTCCTGTTATCTTGTTCTTTGTTCTTGTTTTATTGCTAGAGGAGGAAAGGTGTGCTAGCCTTGGAAGGATTTTCTCTTTCTATTGTGGTGATTTATCTTAGCATTTATTCCTTGAATTGGTAAGAAAATAATCTTATACTATCATTTGTATTTCAAGTAAAGGTTATGTTTCTAGAGCTAGGTGGGAAGTATAAGGGCATACACACCTACCTTAACATCCATCATAATTTTTCTTAAGTAGTGTTGATTTAGCAAGGGTTTACTAAGAGAGGTATAAGGGCATACACCCTCTTAGTCTAAACCCTAGCTAGGGATACTTGCCTTGGGGAGTAAAATGGTTTAACCCCCAAGGAAGGTAGTACCTCTAGCTTATTATTTTCTTAAATCCATTAACCCAACCATTGAAGGCACTAGTCACCACTTTTTGCATTGGAGAAATAAAGTGTTGCCTTGGGAAACATGAAAAGGCATTCTCTTGAAGCTTTTGCACTTAGACTTTCTTCCTCATGTTATGATATAAATTGCCTCATTAAGGCATCCCCTTTTACCAACAACTTTTTATGTTTGTATAAATCTAACCCTACAGCCATAAGGTTGCAGAAAAATAAACTTTTCTAACCCTAATAACTCACAAACTAACCCTACACTTAAGCTAAAACTTTGCCCCAGTGTTTTACTTGTTATAACGCATTTTTTTGTCAATATTTGGGCAAGTTTAATTGGTTAATTTTGTCGTTGTAATGAATTATTTGTTACGTCCATAAGGAAGAAAATTATCTCTGCAGAATTGTTTCATAACAGCCTTGTTTTACTGCTCAAGTTTCATATTGTTTTGTGCAAGCTAGACTAGTCATTGTTGGTTCACCTATTGTATGTTTAATTGAACTTGTAGCAACTTTAATTGCAGAATTTGTTATCATTATATTGTTGATAGATAATATTGTTAGATTGCTGCAAATTAGGGACAGCAAGCTTAACTTGCTTGTTCACCTAACATACTATATGCAAGTGTGGATTTTACTGTGTCTTGGGCAGGTACAAACACTTTTGTAGGTACCCAAAGACTTGGAAATCTTAAACCACCCAAAGACGAGTCATCAAAGCCACTTTTCTCTTCCATAATTGACCTTTAGTGGGGTACTTCTCTTCCTTTCATTCCATCTGTCTCAATCCCCCCAAGGTCACTGGGATCGCCTCCCTAGGGTTATCTAGTCACATTTGAAGCGTGGGACCTATATAGAGGTGACATTGGGTATAGTGTCCCTTAGTTTTCACCATTTTGGTGGTTAGGTCAGGCTTTGACCAACCTACAACTTGTGCAATAATATTTTGGTGTCGTTTTCGGGGAGGATTTTGAATCCTCTTCTGAACCCTAACGACACTTTGGCAAGCTATCCCAAATTTGTTTTCCTAGCTTTCCTGGAGACTCCATCCAAGAAACATTCCCTTTCCACCCTTGATAAACTCTTCTTGAAGTTCATCTGGAAACTCCACCTTATCCATTTCTACCCTTTGATGAGCCTTGAGCTCATCTAGTGACTCCATTAAGTTATTACCCTAAGTAATGGAACCATGGCCTCACGAAACTTTCCATGGGAATTCCATATGGTTTATCCCTCGTTTGATGTTCAGGATATCCATGGATATACAAATCATTGCTCCCTGTAGTGGAGGGAAATTTTCCCTAAATTTAATGGTGATCCAGCTCTTGCAGTCACCCATGTCATCAATTATATGAAGTATGCTTTGAGCTTAGATGTACTACATGAGGATGTGATAATGAGAATTTGTGTATCTTCACTGGAATAAATCCAAAGGAATTTTCTTGCACATTCATGTAATCCGAAGAGCATCCCTTCTTCTCCCAAGCTCATTGAATAATTTCTCAAGCACTATCATCCAGCTAACCATAATTTGGAAGATACTTTCCAAGACCTCAAAGACGTTCTTTGAATAGAAGGTTTTCTTGTAGATGAGGATGAAGAAAATCTTGAAGAAGATATGGATGAGACATATGATGAAGATGAAGTATCTTCACTTCCACTTGACGAGGGCATACAGACCTCTACTTCTCCTACACTTCAAGAAGAGAAGGTGATGAGTTATAATCCTTTTGAAAACTTTGATGATGGTTTGTTCCATGAATTTGGAAATGAAGAAAACCACCAAAAGGATCTTGATGAAGTTTCTCTTGCAGAAGGCATGAACAAGGCATTGTTATCTGATTTCCCTTTTTAATAAAATAAAGTTCTTTAGTCTTGTGAAGAAGTAATCAACTCCTATGATGTTGATGAATTCGTTGAAAAACCCTCGAATATAGTTGACAACCACATTGATGATTTCATACAGGTTAGGAGACGTATATGGGATGTGGTTTGCTTCATTATTGATGGAGATCACATTTATGACATTGAGGGTAGTTCTCAGGTAGAGGGGGTTGAAATGCCGTCTTCAGAGGACTAGTCTCCATCCATGTATGATTCAGAGGCTTGGAATCCTAGTGATGATATGGTTACAGATTTGTTCTTCCACTTCAAGGATAACTTATCGCACCATACGCAAGTTTATCTTTGGTCATCCCTTGATATGTACCCTTTCGGGGATGCAAATCTGTTCTATGAATATTTATAGTTGTTGTGCTTAGATTTTAATAGACACCTGGGGAAATCTGAGGTCCACACTACCAAACGAAAGTACTTTCATATTGATACTTTTGGTGGGTATTTTCATATAAAGAAGCGATGTTTCCTAATCCGAGGGAGGATTTTTTCTCTAGACATGAGGTTGTGCATTACCCCACTTCCCCTTGTTTGGGAAACCAACGGATTTTCTTGGGATCTCCTATCCTTTCTCAGCCTACAGGGAGAAGTGGTTTTCTGAGTGAATATGAAGACGAATTGTCGTCTACATATGGTAGCCCTCTTCAGAGATGGATTGATCATGCTTGTGTCTACACTTTCAAGCAGGATGATTAAGCTAATGGATTCTCATTCCAACAGGATTTCCTCCCTCCCACCCATCTCCATGAGTTTTATTTCATGATCAAATATATGTGTGTTTATACTCATGATTATTATGTGCTTGACTTATCTTTGTTGTATTACATGATTAAGCACAGGGGAGGATACTCTGATGACATGACCAGTTGGTTGCACTAGTTGAATGACTTCACCTAACATCACCCATCACCTGATCTTTAGAGCCCCAAGGCCCTAGGTAAGTAGGTAGGTCATCTTGATTTCTTGCATTTGCATATTAATTTCTCATATTAGTTTAGATGCATTTCATTTTTCATTTTTCTCTACTTGCATATTGATCTCATGCTTAGTTTAGAAATTTTTGAAAAAATGCTAAAATTTTATTTTCTAGATTAGTTTTCGTTTGGCTTTTGATGTATATAGACGAAGGGTGATAGAACCGCCCTAGATTTTATGGTTTTTGTTAAAATGTAGGCACAAGTATACCAGGAGATGATGTGGTTCTCATACACTCTATGGTGAGCACATGTCCCCAAGTAGGAGCCAGATGTTATCCCCAACTTTTAGGGATAACTAAGGAGGTGATGTCTCGAGGCCCTCAGGTTGTAGACATGGAGTATTGAGAGGAAGGTAGCTTATAACATCTACTTCCACAGATGGAGACCCTTCTCACCACCACAGAGGTTGGGATTTTCATAATGGAATCCACCACACCAGTTGGCTTCTGAAATGCACTGGACCTTGCTCCATGAGGTACAAGTCAGGTATTATGGTGAGTGTCATTTCAATATTTGAGGCATTTTGAGTTTGTTGTATCTTAGACTTCTTTAGATTTCATGACATATGCTTGGAAATTATTCTTTTTTCCCCATTTCACCTTGGTGGTTGACATTGTTCCCTAGTAAGTGGTCTTCCTCTGGAATGAGTTTGCTACTAGGAACTCCCTTGAAGAGCCATTGTACCGTTCCCAGCCATACTTACCACTTTCCATCACCTAAGACCTCCATTTCCTTGTCTCTTGGGATTTTAGGGTGTATTTACCCAAGAAGGGGTTATCCCTGATTCCATGGGAAGAAGGGGATAAATTCCCAGAGGCATTGTTGTTGGTTAAAACAATAAAATCCTAAATATAGACCTTCAGAATGCTTCGCCCAAGGATCCCCAAGAAAGCAATGAAATGCTTCTCTATAAGAAAAGGGGGACCTGCAAAAATAAATGATAATCAATGCTTAAGGGGTTAGTTGGAGGATGGGAGGTCTCATCACGAGCCGGCCTATCATGATCATGGGTATTTAGTGGTATGACATTACCACCATCTGGTCACCAAGCCAGGGTAGTGGGTCTCAGTTCCACAACTGAGAGAAAGGGGGTCTCATCACAAGCCAGCCTTTTCATTTCCACGAGGTATTTGTGAGTAATAATGTCATTATCTAGACACCACGTCAGGACAGTGGCCTTCAAATCGTTACTTAAAACATGAAATAAATCAATAATGGCAAGAAGATGGGCTTGGAAAAAGTGCATCGCAAACGAAGGTGCCACACACCCTCTACAAAGGAACCCATGAATGAGACACTACAACTCATTGTATGTCATGAACCCCATGCCCAATTAGTCTTGATCCATGACCAATTCATCTACCTCACATGGATTAGAGAGGTTTCACTTGGGAAACACTCCTTGACCTAGGGAAAAATATACCCAATAGGACACCTCGTCAACCCTCCCATACCCAAGCTTGGCAAGTTTCGTAATGTCTTTGAGCACTTACTTGATTGACTGGGTAATCTTTGATGCACATGATTAGGTGGCTCATTTATTGATTTGATTTACTCACCATGATATTTTGACTTAATATCTTTGGAGGGCATGCTTATTTGTCTTTGCAAGACCTAGTTGGTGAACAATTTTGGAAGAACAAGCCTAGCTTGGGCTTCCTCGGGGCTTCAAGCCCATAGGTTGGATACCAAGGGCCCGCATGTCAGATTATGAATGCTTGAATTTGGAGGCCTGGAAGATAACATGGAATACATAACCTATCTCTCACATGCCAAACGAAAACAAATTTCCTCGAAGAGGAAAAACGTCTACTTGGAAGCTTGACGTCACTTGGAGGGGCTAGGGTTTGGTGGTGAAGATGTTGTTCATTGACATGTGGCGTGGTTTGAAGGAAGAAGGATTGAATACCATCAAGATAGGACTTGGATGAGTGACAAGTGGAATTTGGATGCCTAGCCATTGTAAATGTGTTGAACCTGCACAGAATTGACCTAGCTAGAAAATACCACACACATTTGCAGAGAGAAATTGAGAAAGAAGAAGCAAGAGAGAAAGAATGGAAGAATTATCATTAACTGTATTCCACACTCAAAGAGTGAATAATTTACAATGTATATAGGATACATGAGTAACTAATGCACCATAGTGGTGGTCTAGAGTGATCTGGACACACACCGGCAGTTACGGGAGTAAACTGCCACCTATTCTAGTCTCTCAAGCAGTTACGGGAGTGAACTTCCACCTAGTCTGAGTTAACTAGTCTATCAGTCTTCAGTTAACTGACTGAAACAGAGTGAAGTGAGGAGGAGATCAGGGAATCATGAGTAATGCGCTATTCCGGTGATGATCTCAAGGACAATGTGCATTATCTGATGATGATCTCAATGTTGCATGGTGACAATCGCAATGTATCATCTAAACTCCACTCAACTAATCAGACTGAAGTGAAAACTAAAGAGAATATTCTCCCTAAACTTTAGGAGACTGGATAATTACTAATAAACATATTGAAAACCTTAGGAAAAATAAATCCTAGGTGTGTGTGAAGTACTCCAACACCTCCCCTGAACATCACTATTGTGAAAATAAAGAATGTGTCCCAGCAACGAGGCCATATTAGGTACCCAAATACAAAAGATACATTGAAATAAATGAGAAAAGAGGGAAAATCCCATGGGAAAACCCCCCCTCAAATTACACTCCATAAAGAAAATAAAAAATCAGAAGGAACAAAAAGCAGTTGCTAAGCAATCGTGTCTTTCACTCCAAGAAGACTTCGCAACTGTGCAAGTTTGTACTCGTAGAATATTTGTTGAAGATGTAGATGTTTGCAAGGATCTCATGAATTAGATGCACTATTGAGATGTCCACACATATTCACTTTCTCTTCTTGTAATGAAGAAGATCCAAATAAAGTTTGGATGAAACTTTGAAAACCATGCAGTCGTTTCCGAAAAAACGTTGAAATTTTGTTGATTTTAAAATGATCATAACTTCACTTCCCGAACTTCGTTTCGGACGATTTGTTTTTTGAAATTGGATATTTTCTCGAGAGGAATTCAAATATCCAATTTGTTTCTACAATTTTTCTCAGAAAATATCATAATTGATTTGGATGTGTGTGTGTCCCTTTTTGTCTCCTGAGATGCATGCATTGTGCATGGAAAAGTGTTTGCATGTGACCTCTGAGATGCATGCCATATAGCTTCCACATGAAATTCAGAAAACAAATCTAAAATGGAGTATACATCATCTTCAATTAATGGAATACAAATTTGTGCAAAGACTTGTGTAGAAGACTCTTCAGAATAAAATTTTTGATCTGTTGATGGCTTCTCTTCTAGCTCTATCTGTTCAACCTCCTACACGAAATCTTCAAAATCTTATTTAGTCCTGAATAGAACCTCCAATCTGGTCCATCATTCCTTTGGAGTTGAGTCTTGTGAGAAATCATATACTTTGTGGAGAATTTCTAGAGAAATAGACAAGCAGATAAATCCTATGGCCATATATTGTCTATTGAGAAAGTCATTTTTCTCATCGGCGGAATCAGGCTCTACTTCCATTGTCATAGTTATTTGGTACAAGCCTCTGCATCTAAGCTGAAGAAAAAAATTTGTCTTCCATTCCAAATAGTTATGAGGTGTGAGAAGTATTTCCAGTGAATAATCCATCTTTGTTGCGTTCTTCAATCTTTGGTACCTGCAAAAATAATTTGGTGTAGCTTTTTCTTAGCAGTTCGTCCGCTCTAATACCATGTAGATGTGTTGAACCTGCACAGAATAGATCTAGCTAGAAAATACCACACACATTTGCAGAGAGAAATTGAGAAAGAAGAAGCAAAAGAGAAAGAATGGAAGAATTCTCATTAATCGTATTCCACACTCAAAGAGCGAATAATTTACAATAGATATAGGATACATGAGTAACTAATGCACCATAGTGGTGGTCTAGAGTGATCTGGACACACACTAGCAGTTATGGGAGTAAAAGTCCATCTAGTCTAGTCTCTCAGGCAGTTACGGGAGTGAACTTTCACCTAGTTTGAGTTAACTAGTCTATCAGTCTTCAATTAACTGACTGAAACAGAGTGAAGTGAGGAGGAGATTAGAGAAACATGAGTAATGCACTAGTCTGGTGATGATCCCAAGGACAATGTGAATTATTTGGTGATTATACCAATGCTACATGGTGATAATCACAATGTAGCATCTAGACTCCACTCAATTGATCAAACTGAAGTGAAAACTGAAGAGAATATTCTCCTAGAGGAATATTCTCCCTAAACTTTAGGAGATTGGATAATGACTAATAAACATAGGGAAAATATTAGGAAAAATAAATCCTAGGTGTGTGTGAACTACTCCAACAGCCATGCATCTACTACTTCAACGACTTCTTCAAAGTGCCAAAACGTCCCTTAAAGGGGAGACATCCTCTTGTTTTAGGGTTTCATTTGTGCAAAAAGTAAATTTTAAAGTGAATTGTTTAATATTATTTTGTAAAGGGGAAATATTAGGGTTGTTGACCCCTTTTCTTATGGTTTACCCTAAATTGAGTGGACAAACTATGTTCAAGAGTTTTGTATAAATTAAGATGAAACTCAAATCATTTGAGAACATTGTCTCTCCCATTGTGAGAGCTACTAAGGAAGGTCTTGTGCTATCTTTGGCTATTTGTTTCTTTTTCTCTTGTGTGGCAATCTTTATTGGTTATTGGTTGATGGAAGCATGTGCTAGCTCTTGGAAGGTCTTCTCTTGCTATCTTGTGCTTTGTTCTTGGTCTATTTCTAGAGGAGGAAAGGTGTGCTAGCCTTGGAAGGAGTTTTTCTTACTATTGTGGTGGTTTATCTTAGCATTTAGTCCTTGAATTGGTAAGAAAATATGCTTATACTATCATTTGTATTTCAAGTCAAGGTTATGTTGCTAGAGCTAGGTGAGAATTATAAGGGAATACACCCCTACCTTAGCCTCCATCATAATTTTTCTTAAATAGTGGTTATTTAGCAAGGGTTTACTAAGAGAAGTATAAGGGCATACACCCTCTTAGTCTAAATCCTAGCTAGGGATACTTTCCTTGGGGAGTAAAATGGTTTACACCCACAAGGAAGGTAGTACCTCTAGCTTATTGTTTTCTTGACTCCATTAACCCAACCATTGAAGGCACTAGTTACCACTTGTTTCATTGGAGAAATAAATTGTTTCCTTGGGAAACGTGAAAATTCATTCTCTTGAAGCTCTTGCACTTGGACTTTCTTCCTCATGTTATGAGCTAACTTGCCTCATTAAGGCGTCCCCTTTTACCAACAACTTATGTTGCTTTTATAACTCTAACCCTAAAACTATAAGGCTACAGAATCCCTAACTTTTCTAACCCTAATAACTCACAAACTAACCCTACACTTAAGCTAAAACTTTGCCCCCATGTTTTACTTGTTATAGCGCATTTTTTGGTCAATATTTGGGCAAGTTTCATTGGGTAATTTTGATGTTGTAATGCATTATTTTTTACAGCCATAAGGCTGAAATTATCTCTGCAAAACTGTTTTATAACAACCTTGTTTGACTGCTCAAGTTTCATATTGTTTTGTGCAAGCTAGACTCACATATTGCATGTTTAACTAAACTTGTAGCAACTTTAATTGCAGCATATGTTGATCCAGATTTATGAGCAGATTGAAATGAAAACACAGATTTATAATATTAACACAGAGAAACAGTGAATAACAACATCCATACAGTAAAGTTGGACTTCTATTAAATAAGAAATATGTTGAAACTATAAAATGCAGACTGAAACAAGCTTGCTAGAATGGTGGCAGCTTATCTCTGAGAAGAGATGTGACGGCTACGCTCATTCGCAAGAAGATGAGTACAATGAGGCTCTGAAGGCCTTTTTACAATAAAAATGAATTCTCAAATCCTAGACATCCAAAAAACTAACCTTAGGAGAAGAAACGCCAAAATTCATGTGGGCCTCATTGGGGTAAGTTAGTATATCAACTTCTCAGGGTCATAATGTTTGCCTGTGATCTCTATTTAGGGCGTACGATAGCTCATTGGAAAGGTATAGACAAGGAGATTCATTTTGGGGGATCAATCAAAGTTATTAGTTAATATTAAGGTGCCTTATCGTGAAAAAAACATTGTTTAGGCCCTCAAAATGGCCCCAGAAGTTTGGGAACTGAAAAACTGCTAAAAATAGTAAATTGCTAGAAAATTGTTTTGAGCCAGTTGGAATAGGTGGGTGACCATTGATATCCTCCTGGATCAATCCTCCCCCCTTAGGAAGCAATGGTATACATTGTGTTGATTTCCCCCATTAGATGAGGAAATTTTTGTTGAATTTGGCCTCGAGTGAGCCACTTGCCTTGGTACAGGAGTTGCCCTGCTTTGACAACCCGATAAAGTTGGATCCTCTGCTGGTGAGTGCCCTTGACCTGTGTGTCCACGATATGATCGGTGGATGTCTATTACATGCATTCAGGATTTAGATTTTTTGGTGTCAATTGTTTTGTTATCTCCAAGGTGTCCAATAATGGTGGAAAATATGGTTGAAGGAGGTCCACATTGAACACTATGTGCAAGCCAAGGAAGGGGGGAATGTTGAGCTCAAAATCATTGTCACCCATAGCCTTGGTGATGGTGTAAAGTCCATAATGGAGTGGAAGAATATTATGATGAGTCCTTGTAAGGAATTTTTTCTGTTAGTGCAACCAAACTTTGTCTTCCCCCTGAAACTTGTGTGGCAGCCGGTGTTGATCATGGCATTGTTTGTACTTGGCATTGGACTTCTGTAAAATATCTTGAATCTGTTGGAAAATGTGTTGAATATTATCAATGAATCAGGTAGCTTTCTCAGCTCCACTCAGAGAATGGGACGATTCTTCTTGGGTGGACACAAGGGGTAGTGAAACATCCATGGGACCCAATGGTTGAAATCTCAACCCCGCCTGAAAAGGGTTTTGGCTGGTTGAGTTGTGTATGGCTCTGTTGTAGTTGTGTTGAACATAGGGAAGACTCTCATCCCATGTGCATGGGTTCTTACAATTGTACATGTGCAAGATATGCATGATCATTTGGTTGATGACCTCAGTTTGGCCATCCGTCTAGAGGTGGAAGGCAATGGATTTGGTGAGCTTGGTGTCCAACAGTGACCAGAGGCTCAACCAGAATGTGTTGAGGAACCGGCTATCCTGATCTGAGATAATGGTTTGTAGGATACCAAAATGTACCCACACTCATTCAAAAAAGAACTTGGAAGGTGGCCTTTGTTGTGATGCTCTTCTTGCAAGCGTCCAGAATCGCCATCTTGGAAAAACGATCGACAACCACAAAAACAGAGTCATCTCCACGCTTTATGGATGGAAGGCTCGACATGCAGTCCATTGAGATGGATTCTCATGGCCTGTATGGAGTAGGAAGAGGGGTGTACAGGCCTTGTTTCTTATTGTTTGGTTTGGAAATAGCGCAAGAAATGCATGACCGAATATACTTGCTAACATCTTGTCGAAATTTTGGCCAATAGAAGTGTTGTTTCAGCACTAGCACTCTCTTTTCCACGCCAAAGTGTCATTCCACTTGACTTTAGTAGACTTCCCTAATCAACTTCGCTCACTCTATTGATGGAACGTAGAGATGGCCCAGATGGCACAACAGCCCATCCTGAAGATGGAAATTAGTGACAGTTGTGTTTACACCCAACATATGGTAGGTGTTGGCGAAGTCAAAATTTGTCTCATTACAGGTGGGGCCATCTCGAGGTCTCGTGGCTGCAATATTCTAGCACCATAGTGAGTATTGTGACTAGAGGTCAGTTGAGGCAATCAGGGACTCAGTTGGTGCTTCTTATTTTATACTTGATGTTGAGGTGGAACTACTACAAGTATGTGGACCACTTCTAATGGCATTCATTCTGCAATTTTGCCTTGTGTCTGCATGAACTGCAATGGCTTATGATCAGTGTGGATGATTGTCTCTTTCCTGAGAATGTAATGCTTCCACCGGCGGCAGGCTTGCACAATGGAGTACATTTCTTTTTTGTAAGTAGGGTACTTACGAACAACATCTCATAATGTCTCACTATGATATGCCACGGGGTGGCTTTGTTGAGTGAGGATCGGGCCCACACCATGGTCTAAAGCATCTGTCTTGATTTTAAAGGGTTGTTGTAGGTCAGGTTCAAAGCACTGGGGCTAAGAACAAGCGTTGCTTCACATCAACGAATGCTTGTTGTTGGGACGGGCCCCACACAATTTTTTCCTTACCACCACCCATGGTTACTTGGTTGAGGGCCCATGCAATATGGGAGAATCCCAACATGAACCTACGATAGAAATTGGCAAGGCCTAAGAAGCTATGAAACTCAGTGAGTGTGGTTGGGATTGGTCAGTCGCGGATGACTTAAATCGTCGTTGGATCCACATGCACACCATGTGCATCAACAATGTATCCTAGGTAGTGGACTTTTTCCATGCCGAAGGAGCATTTTTCCAAGTTGGTATATAGTTTATGTTGTCGCTGAATGTATACAATCTGTTGAATGTGTTGCAAGTGTTCCGCCCAAGTCTCGCTATAGATGATATTTTCATCCAGATACACCACTACAAAAGAATTGGTGAAAGGTCGCAAAATATTGTCCATCGTCCTCATGAAAGTTGTTGGGGAATTTTTCAAACCAAAGGGCATGACCAACCATTCAAAAAGACCTTTTGACTTGAAGGCAGTCTTCCATACATCTGTCTGCTCTATTGGGACCTGAAGGTAGCCAGACTTCAGATCAATCTTACTGAAGTATTTTTCTCCCTTTAGTTGATCAAGGAGATCATCAATTCGGGGAATCGGGTATCAGTTCCTGACTATGATTTTATTTAGGGCCCGGTAATAAATCCAGAGTCGCGAAGTCATGTCTTTCTTCTTCACCAGCACAATTCAGCTTCCAAAAGGCGATGAGCCAGGTCGAATGTGCCCCTTTTGGAGCAGCTCTTGGATCTAACGCTTGATCTCCTCGTTTTCTAACAGAGAGCGACATTAGATTGGTCCATTGGGTAGCAGTGTGTCAGGATCATATCGATGGAATGCTTGACCTAACAGTGCAGAGGTACCCCGGTAGGTGAGGAGAATATGTCTTTGTATTCTTCCAGGACCTTATCCACGTGCTTATGTTGTGTGGAGAGGTTGGTTGTGGAGGCCATGGATGTGGCCGCAATATTTAGCTCACTCTATGAGCGAATCACAAAGAATAAAAACCTCTCGATCTGACAGATGACCTTCCTGCATTGCTTGGCAGAGATCAAGGAAATGGCACTAGGTGGGACTACCTCGGGAATCCTGTACAATTTCATGTTAAAAATAATAATAACACTATGAGGCCTAGACTCATATACAGCATGATGTTTCCATAAATAAGGTTGTCCCAAAAGAACATCACAAACTTCAAAGGGAAAAACATCACACAATACCTTATCTTTGAATGGCTTGATGTTGTACGGCAGGCGACACTTTTGGTTGACGCGAAGATCGTTCCCTTGTGGATCCATCTGATGGTGTAGGGTTGTGGGTGCGGCGTTGTTAGTAGGGTCAACCGCTTGATAACCTATACTGATATGAGGTTCTTCTGGCTATCGCTATCAATGATGAAGTGCAACGGAGTGCCTTTCACCCACATATGTGAATGAAAGAGGTGCTCGCCTTCCAATGGCTCATCAGGTTCATCGGGTTGGATCTTCATGGTAGCAACAGTGGCACTAGGTTCTGCATCAATGATTTATCTCCCCTTTTTTGGTTCTGACTCAGAGTCGAAACCTGCATCAGATTCTTAGGCTTTCACCTCTGCCACCAATGACTGCTTTGAGTGGAAATCAATAGTGTTATGCCAGGGGCTCCTATGGAAGTCACACCACTTCCCTGTATCTTTCTTCATATTTGCGTTGTCCTTATTTGCTTGCATCTTAGACAGGTTGTTATGAGGTTGTCCATATTTTATCTGTCCTTTGTTCTGTGGGTTGGGGTTTCCCTTGCTCTGTTTCTGTTGTGTGGGGTTCCCAGACCCAAACTATCGCGTCTTTTGTTTAAGCTTCTACTCGATTTTGAATGCATATATATTGTTTTTCTTCATATGATATATGATCGATATATTATTACAACGATGAGTGTTCCATATATAAAGAACATATGGTGACCATCCATGAAAGGATGTGTCCATTGGATAATCAATAACTATTTATTATTATCATTTACTTATTATATATAGTATTTAATAATCAATAATTATATTATTAATTATTAATCTAAGAGAATGTCTTCCCAATGTTGTCCAAACATCCACACTCCCTCTCAATGAGGGAGACATTCTGCATCATTCCAAGCTTGTCTCTGAAGTATACAAACTTCACCCTAGACTCATGACACGTGTATGTCAGTCTTGGGAGACGTCTCTCTCCCACCTGAACCGAGGAGAAACTCCTTCTGCGGCTCTCCCTCTGAGCCAATTAACTCTCTCTGAGATCATGCTCACTCTGGGTCCGCATGTAATAGCATATAGCATCTTTAGTCTTTATCATTCCTTGTCAAATCACCATGACTACGACAAAGACCACGCCAGGATATTTCACCACAGGTACACGCATATGAGTGAATATCATGTTGATGCTAATGGACACATGGAAATCACTTCAAGCACCTGGAGTCCATATTATTATTTTTCATGATCAAGGAAGGACTATGTCTGGGCTCATTTACCACAAGTACACCTTTATGACAAATGTATACTATCTCCCTTGGTCTGCAACCCAATCTAGGAGAAGTTTTGCATGATGTTGAAACATCAACACTCCCTCTTAGCTAGGGAGGTATCTTTCCATAGTAGTACACAACTATTATTCAGTGGTACACAACCACTTCTAGTAGCACACAGTCACTGCTAGTGGTACACAACTATTGTCCAGAAACACACAGTCTCTGCTAGTGGTACACAACCATTGTAGTAGGAAAAGGTATGTCACACATGGCACTCCCATGTGGACTTTTGGAGGCTACTCCCTCTAGAAACACTAGGGTCAACTCCCCATAGTGTGTGACATCAAGGTAAACTCATTTGACATGTCTTCATATGCTCTCCACAATGGGCGTTGGGATATAAGCCCAAACCCACTTGTGCCTTCTCAGACAAATGTCCTCACAGATGAACTCAACTCAGTTCACAGAGGAGTAGATATGGAGAATGTATGTCACACATGGCACTCCCATGTGGAATTCTAGAGGCTACTCCCTCTAGAAACACTAGGGCCAACTCCTCATAGTGTTTGACGTCAAGGTCAACTCCCTTGACATGTCCTCATGTTCTCTCTACATGGGACGTGTCCTCATGTTCTCTCCACAAGGGACGTTGGGCTATCCCTTTATCAGATAAGTTTCCTCACATATCAACACACTTATCCCTTCTCGGATAATCCCAAACCCACTTATCCCTTCTCGAATAAGTGTCCTCACAGATCAACTCAACTTAGTCATAGAGGAGTACGATATAGAGAATGTCTCAGGAAGTTGCAAACATCAACACTCTCTCTCAGCGAGGGAGGCATTTTTTGCCCCGCCAATTCTGTCACAGAAGTACTCGAAATTCATCCTGGTTTGGTAAGAACATCAACAACCTCCTCATCTGTAGGAAGGTATTGCTCTAGTACTTCCTTCCTCTGCACCATGTCTCGGAATAATAGTGGAATCCAACACATTTCCAAATAAATCTACAAGGATCTTGCGAAGCCACATTGTTTCATGGACTTCCACACTCAATGCAATGTTCTATACTTCTGTGGTGCTCAAGGCTAGAAAGTTTGTTTCCTGCTTCACCAGGAAACCATGGCAAATCCCAAAGTGAAGAAACACCCAGAGGTGTTCTTCCTATCCACTGTGCTCCTTTCCCAATTAGAGTCAATATATCCCTGCAATCTCATGTCAATACTGAAAGTATATGTCAGACCATGTCCAATTGTGCCTCGCAGGTATCTCAACGCATTCTTCGTAACAATCCAGTGTGTTTGTCTCCGCTGACTCATAAAGTGTCTAAGTGTACTCATTGCATAACAAATATTTGGTCTGGTGTTAACCAGATACATCGATGATCCAATCAGTTGTCTATACAAAGTTGGATCAATTTCGTCATAATCGGAAGAAGACACGCTTAGTTTTTCTAGATTCATCACCATTGGTGTAGCCACAGGCTTCTAGTTTAGCATTTCAAACTTCTTCAATATCTCAACTGTGTACTTCCCATGACTTAGGAAGATCTCATCAATTCTCTGCCACACCTATAGTCCCAAGAAGTAGTGCATCATACCAAGGTCCTTCATCTCAAACTCAAAGGCCAACACATACTTGCATTCAGTAATAAGGCTCTTTGTATCGATGAGGAATAAATCATCAACATAGAGGACCAAAATCAAGGACTCATCATTAACAGTCTTGTAGTATAGGCTGGGATCAAAAACACTTTTGATGAAGCCCAAAATCATCAGGTGTCCATCAATCCTTGCATACCAATCTCAAGATGTATGCTTGAGTCCATACAGGGCCTACTTCAACCTACACACATGAGACTCCTTATGTATCACAAAACCATCTGGTTGCTCGATGTATACTTCTTCCTCAATCTCTCCATTGAGAAATTTTGTCTTCACATCCATTTGATGTATTCTCCAACCCATGGATGTTGCAGGGGAAATAATCATCTAGATAGAAGTATATCGAGCAACAGGTGCAAATGTCTCATCATAATCTATTCCCTCCACCTGAGAGAATCCTTAGCAACAAATCTCATTTTGTGCCTCTCGATGCTCTCGTAAATTGTGTGTTTTATCTTATAGATCCATTTAGAAGTCACTACAGACTTCCCCTCAAGTCTCGAAACAATATCCCACACACCATTCTTCATGATGGACTGATACTCCTCCATCATGACATCTCTCCATACCGGATGACTAGTTGCATCCTCATAACAGGAAGGTTCAAAATGAATGATGTGGCTCATAGATGTGGCATAGCACGAATACCTCTAAGGTCTCTTGCTCACTCGAAAGGTACCATGAGGAGTTTCATGTCCTTCTTCCTCCTGTAGAGTCTGACGAGTCCATGCAGATCTCTTCTGACCTATTGTAATATCTTCGGGAACATTAACTGGAGCTATAGGATCAACGGTACCAATTTGATCAATAGGTTTAATTGTCTCCCTTTGAAAGGTAATGTCATCTTGGACCATATTTGACATATAGAGATTTTCTCATGAAACCAATGTCTAAGACATATCGAGGTTCCCTCATGGAACCAATGTCTCACAAGACATATCGAGATTTCCTTGTGAAACCAATGTCTCGGTTCCTTCATCTCACCATCGAAGGCACGTTAGGATGAAGTCTACATTCCCCCCTACTAGTCCACAGAAGACCCTTCGAGGAGAATGTCTCATGATGTTTCCTCAAACATCAACACTCTCTTTAGAGTTGGAGGTGACTCCTCCTCTGTCTCTGCTCCCTCTAACACCAAAGGTATCTCTTCCTCGTTCTCTCGCGGTAACTCAAACTTTTCTCCCTATGGATGTAGTACAACCTCCTCTACTTGGATCTATCACCATAGTTGTGCTACAGTCAGTCTTAATGGGCTGTATCCATGATCATTATAACTGTCTCTATTATTTGGCGTGGTCCCGTCCTAGGAGATACATTGCTCCTAAAGACTTCATGTCTCTGAGCATCATGTCTGGAAATGTCTCTCCTTGATATCATGTTGGAAGGTCTTTCCCTCCATGTCTACCTCATACGACCGTCATTATGGCTCATTCTCAGAGCTATTACATATGACATGCATGGAACAAGAAACAAGAACAACAAAAATCATCTCCTATAGGAGATCAATTTATCTTGTGCACAACTATATACAGTGACCCTCCAAATGATACATCTTCTACTATGACCAACACACATCCATCATATACTCAATGTCATATGGCTACCAACAGACATTCATTATATACTCGATGTCATACGGCTAACCATGTTTATTTTCTAGTGTTAAATTAGACAAGCACAATTTTCTGTAAGTGGTAATTACTTCCAATGATATACAATATTACTTTAGTAAACTCTAGAACATCACTAAGTAACTCGAAAAATTTCAACTTCTTAGAAACTTCGGTCTCTTCCTTAGATCACTTCCAATGTGTGAGAGAGAAAAAATATGTGTGTCTATTGTTTTGTCTTTCAAGTGTCTTTTTATAGTAATATTAGATTGATTCAAAAAGACACGTCTCTTTGAAAATTAAATTTAAAAATTAATTTATTTTCTTATAAATAGTTGGAGAATACCTCTTGTAACTACCCAAAGATTAATTTGATTATAATCTATTCACATAGTATTTGTTAAATTGTTCTTCCATAATTCATGTGATTATTTGCATAAATATTGGTAGAAGTAAATATGCAGTTCATTCCTCATATTTAGGTAATTAGACATTTTTACTAGAAATTATTGCCCACCATAATTTATGCAATGCTTTCTATAATTTAGGTAGGAGTAAAAACTAAATATGTTGTACATAGAGATTGTAACAACCCCATAAATTTAACACTCCCAACATTTTACTCTACTCTCATTTTCTTAGGCCCTCCTGTGAAGGAGTCAAGCCCAATCTCACTCTGATACGATGTTTTTTTTCTTCATATGAGATATGATCGATATATTATTACAATGATGAGTGTTCTGTATATAGAGAACATATGGTGATCATCCATGAAAGGATGCGTCCCTTGGATAATCAATGACTATTTATTATTATTATTATTTACTTATTATATATAGTATTTAATAATCAATAATTATATTATTGATTATTAATCTAAGACAATGTCTTCCCGATGTTGTACAAACATCAAAAATATCGATAGGTCGTGCCTAAGGACAAGATGTCCAAAAACTCCATTTCTTCCTGAATGTATCTATGCAAACCACCGAGATACTTGAACACTAGATGTCGCTCAGAATCTTTGATATCCAGAGTGGTGCGCAAGGTATGGAAAATATTTGTGAACTATGGCACTACTTGGTCCCTTTCCTGCTGCAATGTGATCCATTTTGTATACAGGGCATCATAACTTCCAACAAGGTAGTATTGTTCATTAATAACATCCCTGAAGGATTCCCATGTAAGTGCGACTATAAATAATGAGAGTTTTTCCGTTGAATTTTGTTCACAGAAAGTCTCCCACCAATCTTTGACATGGGGAACAGATTTTGAGGAGCGCAAAAGTAATCTTTTCTCTATTCAAAAAGTTATGGACAGAAAAATACCCTTATAGCATATTCAACCATTTGTCTACAGCATTTGCATCTATCTAACCTTCAAATATAGGAATATCAAAGTTCATTTGTACCTTGAAGGGGGTGGTGCCTCCGCTCGAGGTAAATACGTCGCTTGTCGACAGTCGTCGAAGGATTTGTGCAAAGTTGTCCATCATCTCGTTCATCTGTCGCTCGAGGGATTCCTCAAGCAACATTTTGAAAGGATCTCATGTCTTGGCATCTTTCTTTTCGCTCGCCATGGAAGGTTTATTAGGCGTGCGAGAGCAGTTGTCCTCAAGGGAAACAAGCACGAGACACGACTCTCTATACCCTGACCTCATCGAGGACATGCACTAAAAAAATGACAAGGAGCAGATTGCTCTGATACCATTGTTCCGGATTTATGAGAAGAACGAAATGAAATCACAGATTTATAATATTAACACAAAGACACGGTGAATAACAACAATGGTACAATAAAAATGGACTTCTATTAAATAAGAAATATGTTGAAACTGTAAAATGCATACCGAAACAAGCTTGCTAGAATGGTGGCAGCTTATCTCTGAGAAGAGATGTGACGGCTACGCTCACTCGCAAGAAAATAAGTACAATGAGGCTTTGAAAGCCTTTTTACAATAAACATGAATGTCAAAACCCTAGACATCCAAAAATCTAACCCTAGGAGATGAAGCGCCAAAATTCATGTGGGTCCCGTTGGGGTAAGTTAGTAGATCAACTTCTCAGGGACGTAACTTTTGCATATGATCTTCGTTTAGGGTGCACAATAGCTCGTTGGAAAGGTATCGACAAGGAGATTCATTTTGGGAGCTCAATCAAAACCTTTGTTTATTATAGAGGTTCATGATCGTGAAAAAACGTCATTTAGGCCCTCAAAATGGCCCCAGAAGTTTGGGAACCGAAACACTGCTAAAAATGGTAAATTGTCATAAAATTGTTTTGAGTCAGTTGGAATACGTGGGTGGCCACCGATATCCTCCTGTATCATTTTTTATCATTATATTGATGATCGCTAATATTGTTTGATCGCTGCAAATTAGAGACAACAAGCTTAGCTTGCTTTTCCACCTAACATATTATATGCAAGTGTGGCTTTTCTTGTGTCTTGAGCAAGTACAAACACTTTTGTAGGTACCCAAAGACTTGGAAACCTTAAACCATCTGGAGACTAGTCATCAAAGCCACTTTTATCTTCCATCATTGACCTTTAGGGGGATACTTCTATTCCTTCCATTTCGTTTGTCTCAATCCCCCCAGGGTCACTGGGATCGCCTCCCTAGAGTAATTTAGTCACCCTTGAAGCGTGGGACCTATATCGAGGTGAAATTAGGTATAATGTCCCTTATTTGTCTCCATTTTGGTCATTGGGTCTGACTTTTCCCAATCTACAACTTTTGCGATAACAGGGCGTTTCCTCGCAGATTCTTTCAATCTTGCAACGAATCCCGACCATCGATCTTCGAAAATCAAGGTGATCTCAGTCATCGATTATGAAACTCTCTAAACTTTGTCGAACTTCCCCAATCCTGCAACTGAATCGTTGTCATCGATTTTTAATGTTGAAACTATATGGGTCATTGATCTTCCAACTCTTCGGTTGCCATTAAAATGCAAAAACCAACCTCCCAAGCCAAATTTAACTTTGCAACTTGTAGATTAACGCCATTAAATATCTCTTCAACAATTATGATCGCAACTTGGACTCGGAGTCGTTCATATATTTGGGAATTTCACTTTGTTTTCACATATTTCCCCAAATTCGTCACAAGTAAAAATCTACAATAGCGAATTTCTACCAAATTTGCATTGGTCTTGGCCCTTACAAGCTCTGTGTTGAACCTTGAGCTCTAATACCAATCTGTAACGTCCCTACTACTAAACCCATAATAAAAATTTTGATACCAATAATTTAATTACTACGCATCATATTAAAAACTTCCATACATTTAACAACAATTATTCAAAACATGATTGTAGCTAATTTACTCCCATACAATAGCATATAAATCATTTCAAACATAGAGTTTATGCACAACATTATAAACCCATAATATAACTCAAATGAAAAATAAAAACACTTATCTTCTTATAATGATTGTGCAACCAACTACAAGGGACAAACGTTCCACCCAACCATAGACTTGTTCCAAATCTCAACAAGTCAGCCCCAAGTTGGGGCTAGAAGAGAGTACCTCTCCACAGCCCACTCACAACTCAATATTATCACAAGTAGCTAATTTTTCCTACAATTATCCCGACTCCTCCAACTCTCTTCCTCTCAACCTGCCCGACCCAAGGAATGTACCCCCTTCTCTGAAGTAGTCCCTTGGGTTGTACCACTCTTCTATCAAGACTTCCAACACAAGTTGGCCAGAAATCTCTATGTTGGGGACTCCAGGGATGTTAGCTACCGAGAAACACTAACAGCAGCAAGCTTGTTGCTCTAGTAAAAACTCACACAAGGAGTTCACTCTACATGACTGACAACCTGCCTCTTACGTGTATTCAATGATTGGACTCTTCTACACCCAAGGGAATAATTAGAAGGTTCACTCAAAACATTAAAATCAGGAAGAATGTTTGGGATTTTAAACCCATGAATAAGACCCCCTTAGACCCCTCCTCTTGTGGATAACTCAGCCCCCATATCTCTTTCCATGTCCATCTGCAACTGGCATCACGTTTTTATTTATAAAATCTGGATATACAAATTCACATATTACATTGTTTGGCCCACGACCACATATCATATATACATTATACATTACTAAAGTGGGGATTATAGCAGGGATGTTACAATAAGTGATGCTCTCTCTCTTCAAGGTGTACACATGTCAAGACAAATCTCTTCGATTGGTGCACTCTCCAAGCATGGGCTCCAAGTGTCAAGTGCTCCTCACTCTCCAAGACAAGCATCCAATGCTCCAATGCTCAACATATGTGTCTTAGGTCCAAATACAACCTCAATGCTCCTCAACATATGTGTCTTAGGTCCAAATACAACCTCAAGCAATGCACCCTCAACCAAAGAATCATCAAGAGACCATCGTCCTAAGGCATGCCAAGTAGTCACAATGCTCCTAAAGCTAAGTTCCCTACCTCTTAGTGCAAAGTGCTCCTCCTTCAAGGTGAATCCAACACTGTAATGTCCCCACTTTGGGACATCATCACAGGGCAGAGATTTATGATGACCAAAGTAGCCAGATGGATGCTAGAGCGAGTACAGGGGTATTTGAGAGGCATTGTAGGGTCCAGCTTGCATTGATGATCATATTCCATCATTATGAGCCATTCCGCACAGGTTGTCTTTGGTTTCGTTGCATTCTGACGATTTCCATGATTTTGACTATTTTGAGCTATAAGTCAATGGAATTCACTGAAGAGGTCATT
>ML780388.1:703506-738532 GCA_009831015.1 Picea engelmannii
ATTTTCTGCTTGGGATTTTGTCATATATCTTGCAAGATGCTCCCTCAAAAAGTACCTTATAGCCATGTTCAATGAGCTGTCCTACACTTAGCAAATTATGTTTCATATCTGGAACATGATAGACATTGTTTATGTCTTTCTTTACATTCTGTTTAGTAAGAATATGAATAGTTCATTTTCCTTGAACTTTGACTAAGTAATCATTTCCAAGTGTAATATCAGATGAGATTGAAGAATCAATGCATGAAAGTAAATCTTTGTTACCTGTCATGTGATTGCTGCATCCACTGTCCAGCAACCAGAGATCTTTAGGTTGTTCTTTAGTCTTGTGGTATGAGAGAAACATACCTCCTGAGGTTTCTCCCGTGTGATTTGACACATGTGCTCTGCCTGAGAGCTGATCTGCTTGCTTCTTCCTGCATTCAGATTCATAGTGCCCATACTTTTTGCAGTAATAGCATTGTATGCTTGTTTTTTCATTTGATCTTCTCCCTCTGCCTCTTTGAGGCTGGAAATTCTGATGTTGATTTTGTTGTTGATGTCCTTGGAAATTTTGATTCGGATATTGTTGTCTGTTACCTCCACTGGAGTGAGGGTTCCTCTGCCTCTCCCTCTTACTTGGTGACCTTTGCTTCTTCCTCTGCCTCTCCCTCTTCTGAAGGAGAATTGAGTTTTGAAAGCATTGGAGATTGACTCATCGATGAGATGCAGTCTGGTCTCATGTGTCACCAGAGAACCAATTAATTCATCTGTTGAAAAACTTGACAGATCCTTGGATTCAAGGATTGCTGTTACAACCATTTCGAATTTTTTTGGTAAACTTCTGAGGATTTTCTCAACAATTCGTTGATCAGTGATGGTTTCACCAGTCAATCTGATCTGGTTCACGATTCCCATGACTCTGGTCATGAACTGATCCACATTTTCGGACTCTGTCATTCTTAAAGTCTCGAATTGTGTCCTCAAGGTCTGCAGTTTGACTGTTTTGACCCTGTCATTGCCTTGGTACGCTGATTTAAGGATATCCCAGGCCTGTTTGGAAGTACCAATGCCTGTGATTTTTGAGAAAATCGAGTCATCCACAGAATTTTGAATCCAAAATTTAGCTTTATTTTCTTTGTTTCTCTATGTTGCTTGAGCAATTTTCTGCTGATTAGTCATGGCAGACAGGTCTGCTGGATCTGGTTCCACATATCCATGATCCACTGGATCCCAACACTCTTGTGCTTGCAAGAAGGATCTCATCCGAAGAGACCAGAACTCATAGTTCTTTCCAAGAAGAATCGGACCCTGAGTTGGTCATAAATTGCTAGACGTCGCCATGTTTTTTTTTTTAAAAGTGAATAAAACAAAAAAAAAATTCGTATCTACCTGTCTCCCGTGCGTAAAACCAGTTCTGTTGCTTTCTTGCAGTGATTTCGGAACTCCGTTAGACGAGACCTTTGAACTCTCCAACTTCCGATTGCCGAAACGCCGAAGAGAGTTTATCGGCCTTGAATTGGCCCTTAGTCTCCGATCAATGTGACCACACGCCTAAAGGTTAAAGCGCTACGGGCTTTTCCGGTTCTTTGTCTTTCAATTTTTCGAAATGCGAAATATGCTGGAAAGGCCCTTCTTGAAAGCCTTTTCGGGATTTCGTGTTTCGGGACTTTGCGATGCGAAGTGGCCCGGTCCTCTGTCTGCAGGATCCCTGATATGCCGAAACACCGATCAACGGTCCAGATCTTCCTGTGATCTGACGGTCCAGAGCCTTTCGGGATTTCGGGATTCTGGGTTTTGCGACTTCGCGAACCCTGTTAGCGAGCTCTTCTGACTCCTTGATTCCCCGATCTTCGATTTACCGAAATGCCGATGGCCCTTTCCTTTTGGGACTTTCCCTGAAGGTCTAGATTATTGCCATGTGTCCCCTTAAGATGGACGGTCCTCGTCGTTTCGTGATTTCGCGACTTGCGACTCCAAGTCCTCTGTCTACTTGAAACCCTGGTAGCCGAGATGCCGACGGTTTCATCGATCTCCGCCACGTGTCCGAACCGAATGGACTACTGTGATCTTTTCGAGATTTCAAAACTTTCGCCGTGGAGTGTCCCGACCTTTCGTCAACAAGACCTCCGATATCCCGAACTCCGAAATGCCGAAATGATGGCACTTGGATCTGCTGCCACTTGTCCTCTGAGATGGACGGCTCACAATCCTCTCGGGATTTCGCGATTTGTGATGTCGGAATTTCGCGTATCGGGGTTTTGGAGAGCAGTCTCCTTCGCTTGTCCAACTCCCGATCCCCGATTTTGCGATCAGATCAGATCGACGGCTCACGATCTATCTCGATCCAACGGTCCAGAATAACTCGTGATTTCGCAATTCGCGAATTCTCACGACAGTCTTCTGACCTTTACACCTTGCGAGTTAGCGAAATGCCGAGATCTCGCCACGTGTCTCTTGATGGACGATCCAGATGATTTCGTGACTTCGCAAGTTGAATTTCTCCTGTGCGCTCCAAAGGACTAAACCTCGTGCACTTTCTCGCTGATCCAACGACTGTCGGTCCTCTGCACAAGATCTAACGGCTGAAATTCTTTCTCCTTTTCCGCGCTCTCCTCGTCCGTTCTTAACTGGATTTCTGCCTCGGATCTGTTCGTAGGACAAATCTTACGGCCGCGACGGTTGTTCTTTGAACCTGAGACGCGTTCTTTACTGCCTTTGCAAGGATTTTCTTCTGCGGAAGAAAAATTCGTGAATCTTTCAAAGATTTGAAAGAATTTCACGAGTTCTTTGTTCTCTGCTGCAATCTTTGACAGATTTGAGTGATTTTCGAGATGCTTTAAACGCTTCTTCTTTCTGCAACTATCTTTCACGAATTTGACCAAATGCTTTGGATTCTTCAAGAGTTCCCGTGTCTTACAACTCTTCTTCGTGAATCTTTGATGATTCTTGAAAAATTGTACAAGAATCTTTACTGTTTCTTCCTTCTTAGTCTCCGCTTCCTTCTCGGGTTTCTGCTCCTTGAAACTTTCGAGCGTAGTACGCTCTGCGACCTCGCGTGAGCTTCTTACGCTGATCTTTTGAGCGTATGACGGTCTGCTTCTTCGTGGAAGTTTCCTGCGAGGATCTTTCAAGAGTATGACGGACAGCTCTCCAAATCTTGTGAAAAGTCTGTGTCGAATGCTCTCAAGATCCGTGAAGCTCTGTGCTATTTGAGGATCGTGTTGCTCTCCAGCCTGTGTGAAGAGGCTTACTACTGTAGCTCTGATACCATGATAAATTGTGAAGCAAGAAATGCAGAGAGAAAGAATAGGACAAAAAACAGTATATTAGAATATAAGAAGAAGAGTACAAAACGAGTACATGAAGAAGTTAATGAAGAAGTCAGTATGCAAAGGGAAATAGCTGAGCTAAATAGGCTCAAGCAAATCAAGAATAGAAAGTATAGCTGGCCAGGACAGCTGGCAGTGTACAGTCAGCCTGTTGAGGTTACATTATATTTAACACAAACGAGAAACGAAAGATAAACCTAGATGGCCTCTTATCAACAAAGAATGCAAATACCCAAACCTGTCCATGGAAGGAAACATGGAATAGAGCATCAAGAAAATATTTGTCTAGCAGATATTACATCATACTCAGAGTGCTGAGACTCCATGATCCCCAGCAGGGCTACTGGAGCATTCACAAATTTCTTTGATAATCCATCTACAGTGAGATTCGATTCACGATAGATGTGATAACAAGAAACGTTCACCGTTCTGCTCAACAATTCAACCCTTCTGACACGATGATCCAAAGACAAATTTAAATGCCTGCTCTGATCCGAAATCCAGTTAATCACCAGCTGAGAATCCCCAAAGATCTAAATATCCCGAACACCTCTTTTCATTGCTATCTCCACCAACAGTCTGATTAAATACTTATTCATTATCAGTTCTTAATTACTAATCTTCTAATAGTTATTTCCTTCTCTCATTTTCCATATTTATTGTATTTATACTAGTTAAAATCTTAATAATTCATGACTTACACATTAGTTTCTTAATAGTATTAATATCCCCCTTTAAGTTTTTATTTTCAGAATCCTATTCATTGCAATTCCAATTAATATATATCACAACTAAGTGAATACTTGCTAGCATCCAAGAGGGAATATTGGTTCATGGATTAACTTTACTTGTAGAGAATTTAATAGATTGGTGACAAGAGTAAGAGCTCCACTGAGGTCGCCTATTTAATAGATTGGCTTTTTCCTCTGAGGTAAGTATGGATCACATGTATTAGAGTTTGAGCCAATGCACTAAAGGTTGCTCGCTTCAATTCGCTTGCTCTGTTCATGCAAGTGCTTTATCTCCCAATCAAACTCCTTTATCCACTGTTTGTGTTTCTTGGCTCGACAAGTGAGAGTGGCGACTCCGTTCTTGAGGGATATCCTCTTTCTTGTCAACTACCTACTGGCGATGCATTTGATGACAACTAAATCTCAAGTCCTCCATTTGGGCTCAAGAGTTGTCGAGATTCTCATAGAGCCCAAGTCGAGACATTTTCTATGGCACATCCTATATAATTTAGTTTGCAGGGAAAAGTCTAGAGTTCTTTATGCTTTGCCAAATTCTTGTGAATATTAGAAAAGAAAATCTAAGGAGGTGATTTTGCATGAGAACAAATTACCTTGAATTGCTATTTATAGTGATGGATAGTTCTCTTAGTGTGAGAAGTGTTAGATAAATGCGCTCAGGGGAAGTTTCATGGCTCACTGCTACTCTTCCTTGTTCCCTTCAAGGGAATCGATCTCTTCCTTTGACATAAGTATGGAACTATCACATGTATTGGACTCCGAGCCAATGTCTTAAAGATTGCTCTCTTGAATTCACTTGCTTTGTTCACACAAGTGCTTTATCTCTTTGTTCAAGCAAGAGGGTAATTCGCATGAGAACAAATTACCTTGAGTTGTTATTTATAATAATGGATGATCAAACACTCGACATTTAAGTCTATTGCTTCTTTCACTGATTCATTTGCTCGTTCATTTAGAATGTGGCTTAAGTGAGTGAATTGCACATGCCCAAAATGCTTGTTGAGATGGGTGAGAAGGGAAATCATCCAGCTAATTGCCATTGATTCAACTCGGAAATCATCATTCATGACACTGATTAGGATGGCAGTCTCATATGCATGGGGTAGTTGCTACCAAAGTCCTTGGGAAACTGCATTCTTTTTAGAATTGTACATGCCTCGACGTAGTTAGTAGAGGAAATATCTAATCTACATTAGAAGTATTGGTGGGAAACACAATTCGTGGTTGATGTATTGTTCCTTGTGTATCTTTCAAGGAGGACGTGCATCTCGTTCTTGACCAGCTTGATTGTGATACTTCAATACTGAAAGTATCTCGAAATTTCCGTTGCACTGCTTCATGTGAAGAACTTGTATATGCGAGTGCATAGACTTCTTCCATAGTTATAACACGTCTAATGTTTGATGTATGGAGCTTGTCTTGCAAATCTTTTCTGGACTCATCTCAATCAATGTCAACATTGAAAAGCCTAGTGTAAATAATCCCTTCATTCAATTGAGAATCAACATCATTTGCAACTTCATTCTACTCTTGGTCATTGGAGGAATAAATATTATAAACTCACGTTGAACGAGTCCACTCATCGATTGATTGAAGTGCGAAGCTGTGTAACCTTGATTTTAACGCTCTTCTTTTCTAGATCGACGACCCTTCTCTAGTAGCCAAGTTTGTTGTAACAAAAATCTTCCAAATACCGTATCTGCTCAACGTGCTTGCTCTTGAATGGTCCAACGTCAATGCCAACATGCGACAGTACACATTGAAGCATTCTTAGTTTCGAATCTCCTATGTACAACTACTTACGATCTTAACAAACTCAACTTGTGAGTATCGGTGCGAATCTTTGTGGATATAACTTTTGTTTGTGCTCCATAATCTGCCAATGCATCATCAAATGCGATACTATTATACTTAAAATGAATTTTGCGTCCATCTTCACTATACGTCGAAGTGCAAATGCGACAGGTTTAGTCTATAATGGTTCCTTGCCCAACTCATATAAGGATGTCAAAAGCTAAATAATCTTCTGTAATGCGGGTCTGTCATGTCTGATGGATGGCATTGAATGTGCTAACTACTTAGAATGGGTTCCGAAAGTCATGCATTGCCCTTTTGTGTTTTCTTCTCTCGTCGATTCCACCTACTTGAATAACATTCTATGCCGCCGCTGGGCTCTTTGACTCGATGTCAAACTTTCCTAGCTTCATTTTCCCGTTTCTCTGAATGATGAGGTTTGCATGACTTTCTCGTGAAAAATTATAATAAATCTGACCATCATCCAAAATTTGTAGATGCTTGCCTCTATCTTCAAGTTGTTCTACGATTTGTGTACTGTGAACACTGACCATGCCCATAGCCCTCAGGGTTTGCTTTTGTATGGACTCATGCATTTTCAGAAGTCAGTCTGTGGCTACTTGTTCACTCTGGTTTTAGCGCCCACATCGAAATCATGTTTTAGCTTTGGTGAGCGGGATTATTTCAGTGGGATAGATAAAATAATTATTTCAGTGCGATAGATAAAAAAGTATCAGTATCATAATTCATTGTTATACTATGCATTCAAAACTACAATTTAAATAATGAAAAATTACTTTTGCATTGAAAAATTCATTTACAATTAGATTTAGATTGCTATTGACAAATTTAAATGATAATTAAAAAAAAATATTAATAATTAAATTGTTACTTCTACAAAATTTAAGTGATCAAATCAAAATTAAATTCCATAGTGGAGGACGAAATCACTCATAATTCTATGCAAAGTAACAATAAATGGTGAAGATGTTAATGATGCTCTACCTTAACTATGTAATATAAGATTTCAAAATTTTTTGTGGTTATGGTACATTGTTATGACATAGAATATTATGTCTTCGTGATTATGGTACATGGTTATGGCATAGAATATTATGTCTATGTTCGTATAATTGAAGATTAGTAGTTATTAGGTTAGAGGTATGGTTATGCCATTTTGTTATGAAATATAAGTTTTGAGAATGGATATTATCATTACATGATGGATGAATATGTTAAGTTATGAATGTAACAAAGGAAATAACTTTGTGTGAGTGATTTTCCTTTGAATGTCATGACATTAAGGGATAATGTTAATCCTTTATGTTATATTATTTGCTTATACAAATGGTAGTGTGTTTTTTAAGATTCAATCGATGTTGATTTATTTATAATGATAATAAATGTGATACTAATAATGGTACATAAATATTATTTTCTTTTTTTCTTACATAATTATAGTTTGGAAGACTTTCTTTAGGATATGAGTGATTTGGCTTATATTGAGAATAGATTGAAGATAGCAATAACATGGGAAATAACATAGAGATATTGCAAAGAGCATAATAATACTTTGAAACATGAACTCTATTAATGAATGAAACAATGTAAATGCCACAATATGCAAAGAAATACAAACTAATACAAATTGGTTAGAATGGTGGTAGCTTATCTTTGACAAGAGATGTGTCACCTATGTTCATTAGTAAAAAAACTTATTACAAGAAACTAAAATTGACTTTTAACATAAAGTTTAAAATTTGAAAAAATTATAAGATCTAAACTCAACCCTAGAGATGAGGTGACAAAAAGAATGTGGGCTCAAGGGGCTTAGTTGATACGTCAAATTTTTGGGGTTGTAACTTTCACATACAAACTTTGTTTGGGGTGTTGCTTGGACTATTATAAAGATTATTCCTAGCTCCATGTGTTTGGTGGGGTAAAAACACATGGGAAGTGCTCCAAAATGTGTCAGAAGTTTAGGACTTGCAAAATTGTTGTGGAATTGACAAGGTGTAGGATTTTTTTTGAGTTAGTGGTAGATTTGGGTGGCCACTTGTATCCACTTGGATTAGTGGTCCCCCTTTAGAAAACAATGGTCTCATTTGCATTAAGTTCCTCCATCAGATGGTGAAACTTTTGCTGAATTTGGTTCTTCGTGAACCACTTGCTCTAGTGAAGAAGCTTGTTAGCTTTTGTGCTACTTCAAAAGTGTTTACACTATGCTAGGGGTGCCTTCATGTGATGTGGATTGCATGGTGAAACCCTAGGCCCCTAGTTGTATCTTAGATCTTTTGGTTGATGATATTAGAAGAGATTTTTGTAGGTGGTTGCTTGCCTTGGACTTGGTGCTAGATGTGGCAGAGTCTTTGATGAGATGGTTGTTTTATGTGGCATTAATATCTTCGACATCACACATGTGTTGAGGAGGATGGTTGTTTGCATGGGTGTTGGATTTACCTTGAAGGAGGAGCACTTTGCACTAAGAGGTAGGGAACTTAGCTTTAAGAGCATTGTGACTACTTGGCATGCCTTAGGACGATGGTCTCTTGATGATGCTTTGGTTGAGGGTGCATTGCTTGAGGTTGTATTTGGACCTAAGACACATATGTTGAGGAGCACTGAGGTTGTATTTGGACCTAAGACACATATGTTGAGCATTGGAGCATTGGATGCTTGTCTTGGAGAGTGAGGAGCACTTGACACTTGGAGCCCATGCTTGGAGAGTGCACCAGTGGAAGAGATTTGTCTTGACATGTGTACACCTTGGAGAGAGAGAGCTTCACTTATTGTAACATCCCTGCTATAATCCCCACTTTAGTAATGTATAATGTAGATATGATATGTGGTCGTGGGCCAAGCGATGTAATATGTGAATTTGTATATCCAGATTTTATAAATAAAAATGTGATGCCAGTAGCAGATGGACATGGAAAGAGATATGGGGGTTGAGTTATCCACAAGAGAGGAGGGGTCTAAGGGGGTTTTATTCATGGGTTTAAAATCCCAAACATTCTTCCTAATTTTAATGTTTTGAGTGAACCTTCTAATTATTCCCTTGGGTGTAGAAGAGCCCAATCATTGAATACACGTAACAGGCAGGTTGTCAGTCATGCAGAGTGAACTCCTTGTGTGGGTTTTTACTAGAGCAACAAGCTTGCTGCTGTTAGTGTTTCCCGGTAGCTAACATCCCTGGAGTCCCCAACATAGAGATTTCTGGCCAACTTGTATTGGAAGTCCTGATAGAAGAGTGGTACAACCCAAGGGACTACTTCCAGAGAAGGGGGTACATTCCTTGGGTCGAGCAGGTTGAGAGGAAGAGAGTTGGAGGAGTCGGGATAACTGTAGGAAAAATTAGCTACTTGTGATAATATTGAGTTGTGAGTGGGCTGTGGAGAGGTACTCTCTTTTGTGGATTCCTAGCCCCAACTTGGGGGTGACTTGTTGAGATTTGGAACAACAAGTCTATGGTTGGGTGGAACGTTTGTCCCTTGTAGTTGGTTGCACAATCATTATAAGAAGATAAGTGTTTTTATTTTTCATTTGAGTTATATTATGGGTTTATAATGTTGTGCATAAACTCTATGTTTGAAATGATTTATATGCTATTGTATGGGAATAAATTAGCTACAATCATGTTTTGAATAATTGTTGTTAAATGTATGGAAGTTTTTAACATGATGCATAGTAATTAAATTATTGGTATCAAATTTTTTATTATGGGTTTAGTAGTAGGGACGTTACAGATTGGTATTAGAGCTCAAGGTTCAACACCGAGCTTGTAAGGGCCAAGACCAATGCAAATTTGGTAGAAATTCGCTGTTGTAGATTTTTACTTGTGACGAATTTGGGGAAATATGTGGAAACAAAGTGAAATTCCCAAATATATGAACGACTCCGAGTTCAAGTTGCGATCAGAATTGTTGAAGAGATATTTAATGGCGTCAATCTACAAGTTGCAAAGTTAAATTTGGCTTGGGAGGTTGGTTTTTGCATTTTAATGGTGATTGAAGAGTTGGAAGATCAACGACCCATATAGTTTCAACATTAAAAATCGACGACAACGATTCATTTGCAGGATTGGGGAAGTTCGACAAATTTTAGAGAGTTTCATAATCGATGACTGAGATCAGCTTGATTTTCGAAGATCGATGGTCGAGACTCGTTGCAAGATTGAAAGAATATGCGAGGAAACACCTTGTTATCGCAAAAGTTGTAGATTGGGAAAAGTTAGACCCAATGATCAAAATGGAGACAAATAAGGGACATTATACCCAATTTCCCCTTGATATAGGCCCCACGCTTCAAGGGTGACTAAATCACTCTAGGGAGGCGATCCCGGTGACCTTGGGGGGATTGAGACAAAGAAAATGGAAGGAATAGAAGTATCCCCCTAAAGGTCAATGATGGAAGAGAAAAGTGGCTTTGATGACTAGTCTCCATATGGTTTAAGGTTGCCAAGTCTTTGGGTACCTACAAAAGTGTTTGTATTTGCTCGAGACACAAAAAAAGCCACACTTGCATATAATATATTAGGTGGAAAAGCAAGTTAAGCTTGTTGTCCTTAATTTGCAGCGATCATCAATATAATGATAAAAAATGATACAGAAGGATATCGGTGGCCACCCACGTATTTCAACTGACTCAAAACAATTTTACGACAATTTACTATTTTTAGCAGTTTTTCGGTTCCCAAACTTCTGGGGCCATTTTGAGGGCCTTAATGACGTTTTTTCATGATCACGAACCTCTATAATAACCAAAGGTTTTGATTGAGTCTCCAAAATGAATCTCCTTGTCGATACCTTTCCAACGAGCTAATGTGCACCCTAAACGAAGATCGTATGTAAAAGTTACGTCCCCGAGAAGTTGATCTTCTAACTTACTCCAACGGGGCCCACATGAATTTTGGCGCTTCATCTCCTAGGGTTAGATTTTTGGATGTCTAGGGTTTTGACATTCATGTTTATTGTAAAAAGGCCTTCAAAGCCTCATTATACTTATCTTCTTGCGAATGAGCGTAGACGTCATATCTCTTCTCAGAGATAAGTTGCCACCATTCTAGCAAGCTTGTTTCGGTATGCATTTTACAGTTTCAACATATTTATTATTTAATAGAAGTCCATTTTTACTGTACCACTGTTGTTATTCACCGTGTCTTTGTGTTAGTAATATAAATCTGTGTTGTCATTTCGTTCTGCTCATAAACCCGGAACAATGGTATCAGAGCAATCTGCTCCTTGTCATTTTTTTAGTGCATGTCCTCGACGAGGTCAGGGTATAGAGAGTCGTGTCTCGTGCTTGTTTCCCTTGAGGACAACTGCTCTCGCACGCCTAAGAAACCTTCCATGGCGAGCAAAAAGAAAGATGCCGAGACATGAGATCCTTTCAAAATGTTGCTTGAGGAAGCCCTCGAGCGACAAATGAATGAGATGATGGACAACTTTGCACAAATCTTTCGACCACTGTCGACAAGCGACGCATCTACCTCGAGTGGAGACACCACCCCCTTCAAGGTACAAATCAACTTTGATATTCCTATATTTGAAGGTTAGATAGATGCAGATGCTGTAGACAAATGGTTGAATATGCTATAAGGGTATTTTTCTGTCCATAACTTTTTGAATAGAGAAAATATTACTTTTGCGCTCCTCAAATCTGCTCCCCATGTCAAAGATTGGTGGGAGACATTCTGTGAGCAAAATTCAACGGAAAAACTCTCATTATTTACAGTCGCACTTACATGGGAATCCTTCAGGGATGCTATTAAGGAACAATACTACCTTGTTGGAAGTTATGATGACCTGTATACAAAATGGACCACATTGTAGCAGGAAAGGGACCAAGTAGTGCCATAGTTCACAAATATCTTCCATACCTTGCGCACCACTTTGGATATCAAAGACTCTGAGTGACATCTACTGCTCAAGTATCTTGGTGGTTTGTATAGATACATTGAGGCAGAAATGGAGTTTTTGGACATTTCGTCCTTAAGCACGACCTATCGATATTTTTGATGTTTGTACAACATCGAGAAGACATTGTCTTAGATTAATAATTAATAATATAATTATTGATTATTAAATACTATATATAATAAGTAAATAATAACAATAAATAGTTATTGATTATCCAAGGGACAAATACTATGTGAATAGATTATAACCAAATTAATCTTTGGGTAGTTACAAGAGGTATTCTCCAACTATTTATAAGAAAATAAATTAATTTTTAAATTTAATTTTCAAAGAGACGTGTCTTTTTGGATCAATCTAATATTACTATAAAAAGACACTTGAAAGACAAAACAATAGACACAAATATTTTTTCTCTCTCACACATGGGAAGTGATCTAAGGAAGAGACCGAAGTTTCTAAGAAGTTGAAAATTTTCGAGTTACTTAGTGATGTTCTAGAGTTTACTAAAGTAATATCGTATATCATTGGAAGTAATTACCACTTACGGAAAATTGTGCTTGTCTAATTTAACACTAGAAAATAAACATGGTTAGTCGTATGACATCAAGTATATAATGAATGTCTGTTGGTATCCATATGACATCGAGTATATGATGGATGTGTGTTGGTCATAGTAGAAGATGTATCATTTGGAGGGTCACTGTATATAGTTGCGCACAAGATAAATTGATCTCCTATAGGAGATGATTTTTGTTGTTCTTGTTTCTTGTTCCTTGTTCCATGCATCTCACATGTAATAGCTCTGAGAATGAGCCATAATGACGGTCGTAGGAGGTAGACATGGAGGGAAAGACCTTCCAACATGATATCAAGGAGAGACATTGCCAGACATGATGCTAAGAGACATGAAGTCTTTAGGAGCAATGTACTTTCTAGGACGAGACCACGCCAAATAACAGAGACAGTTATAATGATCATGGATACAACCCATTAAGATCGACTGTAGCACAACTATGGTGATAGATCCAAGTAGAGGAGGTTGTACTACATCCATAGGGAGAAAAGTTTGAGTTACCGCGAGAGAATGAGGAAGATATACCTTTGGTGTTAGAGGGAGCAGAGACAGAGGAGGAGTCACCTCCAACTATAAAGAGAGTGTTGATGTTTGAGGAAACATCATGAGACATTCTCCTCGAAGGGTCTTCTGTGGACTAGTAGGGGGGGATGTAGACTTCATCATGACATGCCTCAAATGGTGAGATGAAGGAACTGAGACATTGGTTTCATAAGGAAATCTCGATATGTCTTGTGAGACATTGGTTCCATGAGGGGACCTCGATATGTCTTAGACATTGGTTTCGTGATGAAACCTCTATATGCCAAATATGGTCCAAGATGACATTACCTTTCAAAGGGAGACAATTAAACCTATTGATCAAATTTGTACCGTTGATCCTATAGCTCCAGTTAATGTTCCCAAAGATATTACAATAGGTCGGAAGAGATCTGCATGGGCTCGTTAGACTCTACAGGAGGAAGAAGGACATGAAACTCCTCATGGTACCTTCCAAGTGAGCAAGAGACCTCAGAGGTATTCGTTCTATGCCACATCTATGAGCCACATCATTCATTTTGGACCTTCCTGTTATGAGGAGGCAACTAGTCATCCAGTATGGAGAGATGTCATGATGGAGGAGTATCAGTCCATCATGAAGAATGGTGTGTGGGATATTGTTTCGAGACTTGAGGGGAAGTCTGTAGTGACTTCCAAATGGATCTATAAGATCAAACACACAATTTACGAGAGCATCGAGAGGCACAAAATGAGATTTGTTGCTGAGGATTCTCTCACGTGGAGGGAATAGATTATGAGGAGACATTTGCTCCTGTTTATCGATATACTTCTATCTAGATGATTATTTCCCATGTAACATCCATGGGTTGGAGAATACATCAGATGGATGTGAAGACAAAATTTCTCAATGGAGAGATTGAGGAAGAAGTATACATTGAGCAACCATATGGTTTTGTGATACATAAGAAGGAGTCTCATGTGTGTAGGTTGAAGTAGGCCCTGTATGGACTCAAGCATACACCTCGAGCTTGGTATGCGAGGATTGATGGACACCTGATGATTTTGGGTTTCATCAAAAGTGTTTTTGATCCCAGCCTATACTACAAGACTGTTAATGGTGAGTCCCTGATTTTGGTCCTCTACATTGATGATTTATTCCTCATCGGTACAAAGAGCCTTATCGCTGAATGCAAGTATGTGTTGGCCTTTGAGTTTGAGATGAAGGACCTTGGTATGATGCACTACTTCTTGGGACTATAGGTGTGGCAGAGAATTGATGAGATCTTACTGAGTCATGGGAAGTACACAGTTGAGATATTGAAGAAGTTTGGAATGTTAAACTAGAAGCCTGTGGCTACACCAATGGTGACGAATCTAGAGAAACTAAGCGTGTCTTCTTCCGATTATGACAAAATTGATCCAACTCTGTATAGACAACTGATTGGATCATTGATGTATCTGGTTAACACCAGGCCAAATATTTGTTATGCAGTGAGTACACTTGGACACTTTATGAGTCAGCGGAGACAAACACACTGGATTGTTACGAAGAATGCATTGAAATACCCGCGAGGCACAGTTGGACATGGTCTGACATATACTTTCAGTATTGACATGAGATTGCAGGGATATACTGACTCTGATTGGGCAGGGAGAACAGTGGACAGGAAGAACACCTCTGGGTGTTTCTTCACTTTGGGATTTTCCATGGTTTCCTGGTGTAGTAGGAAACAAACTTTTGAGGCCTTGAGCACCACAGAAGTATAGAACATTGCATTGAGTGTGGCAGTCCACGAAACAATGTGGCTTCGCAAGATCCTTGTAGATTTATTTGGAAATGTGTTGGATTCCACTATTATTCCGAAACATGGTGCAGAGGAAGGAAGTACTGGAGCAATACCTTCCTACAGATGAGGAGGTTGCTGATGTTCTTACCAAACCAGGATGAATTTCGAGTACTTCTGTGACAGAATTGGCGTGGCAAAAAATGTCTCCCTCGCTGAGAGAGAGTGTTGATGTTTGCAACTTCCTGAGACATTCTCCATATCGTACTCCTCTATAACTAAGTTGAGTTGATCTGTGAGGACACTTATTCGAGAAGGGATAAGTGGGGTTGGGATTATCCAAGAAGCGATAAGTGTGTTGATATGTGAGGAAACTTATCCGATAAAGGAATAACCCGACGTCCCTTGTGGAGAGAACATGAGGACACGCCCCATGTAGAGAGAACATGAGGACATGTCAAGGGAGTTGACCTTGACGTCAAACACTATGAGGAGTTGGCCCTAGTGTTTCTAGAGGGAGTAGCCTCTAGAAGTCCACATGGGAGTGCCATGTGTGACATACATTCTCCATATCTACTCCTCTGTGAATTGAGTTGAGTTGATTTGTGAGGACACTTGTCCGAGAAGGGACAAGTGGGTTTGGGCTTATATCCCAACGCCCATTGTGGAGAGCATATGAGGACATGTCAAATGAGTTTACCTTGATGTCACACACTATGGGGAGTTGACCCTAGTGTTTATAGAGGGAGTAGCGTCCAAAATTCCACATGGGAGTGCCATGTGTGACATACCTTTTTCTACTACAATGGTTGTGTACCACTAGCAGAGACTATGCGTCTCTGGACAATAGTTGTGTACCACTGGCAGTGACTGTGTGTCACTAGACAACAATTGTGTGCTACTAGAAGTGGTTGTGTACCACTAGATAATAGTTGTGTACTACTATGGAAATATACCTCCTTAGCTAAGAGGGAGTGTTGATGTTTCAACATCGGGCAAAACTTCTCCTAGATTGGGCTGCAGATCAAGGGAGATAATATACATTTGTCATAAAGGTGCACTTGTGGTAAATGAGCCCAGACATAGTCCTTCCTTGATCATGAAAAAGAATAATATGGACTCCAGGTGCTTGAAGTGCTTTCCATGTGTCCATTAGCATCAATATGACATTCACTCATATGCGTGTACCTGTGGTGAAATATCCTGGTGTGTCTTTGTCCTAGTCATGGTGATTTGACAAGGAATGATAAAGACTAAAGATGCTATATGCTATTACATGCGGACCCAGAGTGAGCCAGATCTTAGAGAGAGTTAATTGGCTCAGAGGGAGAGCCACAGAAGGAGTTTCTCCTTGGTTCAGGTGGGAGAGAGACGTCTCCCAAGACTGACATACACCCGTCATGAGTCTAGGGTGAAGTTTGTATACTTCAGAGACAAGCTTGGAATGATGCAGAATGTCTCCCTCGTTGAGAGGGAGTGTTGATGTTTGGACAACATTGGGAATACATTCTCTTAGATTAATGATTAATAATATAATTATTGATTATTAAATACTATATATAATAAGTAAATGATAATAATAAATAGTTATTGATTATCCAATGGACACATCCTTTCATGGATGGTCACCACATGTTCTCTATATATGGAACACTCATCGTTGTAATAATATATCGATCATATATCATATGAAGAAAAACAATAGACATGCCATCAAAATCGAGTAGAAGCTTAAACAAAAGACGTGATAGTTTGGGTCTAGGAATCCCACACAACAGAAGCAGAGCAAGGGAAACCCCAACCCACAGAATAAAGGACAGATAAAATATGGACAACCTCATAACAACCTGTCTAAGATGCAAGAAAATAAGGACAACGAAAATACAAAGAAAGATACTGGGAAGTGGTGTGACTTCCATAGGAGCCCCTGACATAACACTACTGATTTCCACTCAAAGTAGTCATTGGTGGCAAAGGTGAAAGCCTAAGAATCTGATGCGGGTTCCGACTCTGAGTTAGAACCAAAAAGGGGAGATAGATCATTGATGCAGAAACTAGTGCCACTATTGCTACCACAAAGATCCAACCCAGTGAGCCATTGGAAGGCGAACACCTCTTTCATTCACATATGTGGGTGAAAGGCACTCCGTTGCACTTCATCATTGATAGAGGTAGCTAGAAGAACCTCATATCAGTGGAGGTCATCAAGCGGCTGACCCTACGAACAATGCCACACCCACAACCCTACACCATCAGATGGATCCGCAACAGAACGATCTTCGTGTCAACCAAAAGTGTTGCCTGCCATACAACATCAAGCCATTCAAAGATAAGGTATCGTGTGATGTTTTTCCCCTTGAAGTTTGTGATGTTCTTTTGGGACAACCTTATTTATGGAAACATCATGCTGTATATGAGTCTAGGCCTCGTAGTGTTATTATTACTTTTAATATGAAATTGTAGAGGATTCCCGAGGTAGTCCCACCTAGTGCCATTTCCTTGATCTCTGCCAAGCAATGCAGGAAGGTCATCTGTCAGATCGAGAGGTTTGTATTCTTTGTGATTCGCTCTTAGAGTGAGGGAAATATTGCAGCCACATCCATGGCCTCCACAACCGACCTCTCCACACAACAGAAGCAAGTGGATAAGGTCCTGGAAGAATACAAAGACATCTTCTCCTCACCTACTGGGGTACCTCTGCACTGTCAGGTCAAGCAGTCCATCGATATGATCCCGACACACTGCTACCCAATGGACCAATCTAATATCACTCTCTGTTAGAAAACGAGGAGATCAAGCGTCAGATCCAAGATCTGCTCCACAAGGGGCACATTCGACTTGGCTCATCGCCTTTTGGAAGCCGAATCCTGCTGGTGAAGAAGAAATACATGACTTGGCGACTCTGGATTTATTACTGGGCCCTAAATAAAATCATAGTCAGGAACCGATACCCGATTCCACGAATTGATGATCTCCTTGATCAACTAAAGGAAGAAAAATACTTCAGTAAGATTGATCTGAAGTCTGGCTACCATCAGGTCCCAATAGAGCAGGCAGATGTATGGAAGACTGCCTTCAAGTCAAAAGGTCTTTTTGAATGGTTGGTCATGCCCTTTGGTTTGAATAATTCTCCAACAACTTTCATCAGGATGATGGACAATATTTTGCGACCTTTCACCAATTATTTTGTAGTGGTGTATCTGGATGACAATCTCATCTATAGCAAGACTTGGGCGGAACACTTGCAACACATTCAACAGATTGTACACATTCTGCGACAACATAAACTATATACCAACTTGGAAAAATGCTCCTTCGGCATGGACAAAGTCCACTACCTAGGATACATTGTTGATGCACATGGTGTGCATGTGGATCCAACCACGATCCAAGTCATCCGTGACTGACCAACCCCAACCACACTCATTGAGTTTCATAGCTTCTTAGGCCTTGCCAATTTCTATCGCAGGTTCATGTTGGGATTCTCATATATTGCATGGGCCCTCAACCAAGTAACCATGGGTGGTGGTAAGGAAAAAATTGCGTGGGGCCCATCCCAACAACAAGCATTCGTTGATGTGAAGCAACGCTTGTTCTTAGCCTCGGTGCTTTGAACCTGACCTGCAACAACCCTTTGAAATCGAGACAAATTCTTTAGACTATGGTGTGGGTGCGGTCCTCACTAAACACAACCACCCCGTGGCATATCATAGTGAGACATTATGAGATGTTGTTCGTAAGTACCCTACTTACAAAAAATAAATGTACTCCATTGTGCAAGCCTGTCACTGGTGGAAGCATTACATTTCAGGAAAGAGACAATCATCCACACTGATCATAAGCCATTGCAGTTCATGTAGACACAAGACAAATTGCAGAATGAATGCCATCATAAGTGGTCCACATACTTGTAGTAGTTCCACCTCAACATCAAGTATAAAATAGGAAGCACCAACCGAGTCGTTGATTGCCTCAATCGACCTCCAGTCACGGTACTCACCACAGTGCTAGAATATTGTAGCCACGAGACCTCTAGATGGCCCCACCTGTAATGAGACAGATTCTGACTTCACCAACACCTACCAGATGTTGGGTGTAAACACAACTGTCACTAATTTCCATCTTCAGAATGGGCTGTTGTGCTATCTGGGCCATCTCTACGTTCCATCAATAGAGCGAGCGAAGATGATTAGGGAAGCCTACTAAAGTCGAGTGGCACGACACTTTGGCGTGGAAAAGAGAGTGCTAGTGTTGAAACAACACTTCTATTGGCCAAAATTTCGACAAGATGTCAGCAAGTATATTCGGTCATGCATTTCTTGCGCTATTTCTAAACCAAACACTAAGAAACAAGGCCTGTACACCCCTCTTCCTACTTTGGACAGGCCATGGGAATCCATCTCAATGGACTACATGTCGAGCCTTCCGTCCACAAAGCGTGGAAATGACTCTGTTTTTGTGGTTGTCGATTGTTTTTCCAAGATGGCGATTCTAGCCGCTTGCAAGAAGAGCATCACAACAAAGGCCACCTTCCAAGTTCTTCTTTGAACGAGTGTGGGTACATTTTGGTATCCCACAAACCATTATCTCAGATCAGGATAGCCGGTTCCTCAGCACATTTTGGTCGAGCCTCTGGTCAGTGTTGGACACCAAGCTCACCAAATCCACTGCTTTCCACCTCTAGACGGATGGCCAAACCGAGGTCATCAACCAAATGATCATGCATATCCTGCACATGTACAATTGTAAGAACCCATGCACATGGGATGAGAGTCTTCCCTATGTTCAACACAACTACAACAGAGCCATACACAACTCAACCAGCCAAAACCCTTTTCAGGTGGGGTTGAGATTTCAAACATTGGGTCCCATGGATGTTTCACTACCCCTTGTGTCCACCCAAGAAGAATGATCCCATTCTCCGAGTGGAGTTGACAAAGCTACCTGATTCATTGAGAAGATTCAACACATTTTCCAACAGATTCAGGATATTTTACAGAAGTCCAATGCCAAGTACAAACAATGCCATGATCAACACCAGGTGCCACACAAGTTTCAGGTGGGAGACAAAGTTTGGTTGCACTAACAGAAAAAATTCCTTACAAGGCCTCATCATAATCTTCTTCCACTCCATTATGGACCTTACACTATCACCAAGGATATGGTTGACAATGATTTTGATCTCAACATTCCCCCCTTCCTTGGCTTGCACCTAGTGTTCAATGTGGACCTCCTTCGACCATATTTTCCACCATTATTGGACACCTCAGAGATAACAAAACAATTGACACCAACAAATCTCAACCCTGAATGTATGTAATAGACATCCACTGATTATATCGTGGACACACAGGTCAAGGGCACTCACCAGCAGAGGATCCAACTTTATCGGATTGTCAAAGCAGAGCAACTCCTGTACCAAGGCAAGTGGCTCACCCGAGGCCAAATTCAACAAAAATTTCATCTGATGGGGGAAATCAACACAATGTATACCATTTCTTCTTAAGGGGGGAGGATTGATCCAGGAGGATATCAGTGGCCACTCACCTATTCCAACTAGCTCAAAACAATTTTCTAGCAATTTACTATTTTTAGCAGTTTTTCAGTTCCCAAACTTTTGGGGCCATTTTGAGGGCCTAAACAACATTTTTTCACGATAAGACACCTTAATATTAATTAATAACTTTGATTGAGCCCCCAAAATGAATCTCCTTGTCTATACCTTTCCAATGAGCTATTGTGCGCCCTAAATAGAGATCACAGACAAACATTATGACCTTGAGAAGTTGATATACTAACTTACCCCAACAAGGCCCACATGAATTTTGGCATTTCTTCTCCTAAGGTTAGGATTTTGGATGTCTAGGATTTGAGAATTCATTTTTATTGTAAAAGGGCCTTCAGAGCCTCATTGTACTCATGTTCTTGCCAATGAGCGTAGTCGTCACATCTCTTCTCAGAGATAATTTGCCACCATTCTAGCAAGCTTGTTTCAGTCTGCATTTTATAGTTTCAACATATTTCTTATTTAATAGAAGTGCAACTTTATTGTATGGATGTTGTTATTCACTGTTTCTCTGTGTTAATATTATAAATCTGTGTTTTCATTTCACTCTGCTCATAAATCTGGATCAACAGATGCTACAATTAAAGTTGCTACAAGTTTAGTTAAACATGCAATATGTGAGTCTAGCTTGCACAAAACAATATGAAACTTGAGCAGTCAAACAAGGTTGTTATGAAATAGTTTTGTAGAGATAATTTCCATCCTTATGGCTGTAAAAAATAATGCATTACAACATCAAAATTACCCAATGAAACTTGCCCAAATATTGACCAAAAAATGCGCTATAACAAGTAAAACATGGGGGCAAAGTTTTAGCTTAAGTGTAGGGTTAGTTTGTGAGTTATTAGGGTTAGAAAAGTTAGGGATTCTGCAACCTTATAGTTGTAGGGTTAGAGTTATAAAAGAAACATAAGTTGTTGGTAAAAGGGGACGCCTTAATGAGGCAAGTTATCTCATAACATGAGGAAGAAAGTCCAAGTGCAAGAGCTTCAAGATAATGACTTTTCACATTTCCCAAGGCAACAATTTATTTCTCCAATGCAACAAATGGTAACTAGTTCTTTCAATGGTTGGGTTAATGGAGTCAAGAAAACAATAAGATAGAGGTACTACCTTCCTTGGGGGTGTAAACCATTTTACTCCCCAAGGCAAGTATCCCTAGCTAGGGTTTAGACTAAGAAGGTGTATGCCCTTATACTTCTCTTAGTAAACCCTTGCTAAATAACCACTACTTAATAAAAATTATGATGGAGGCTAAGGTAGGGGTGTATTCCCTTATAATTTTCACCTAGATCTAGCAACATAACCTTGAATTGAAATACAAATGATAGCATAAGCATATTTTCTTACCAATTCAAGGAATAAATGCTAAGATAAACCACCACAATAGTCAGAAAAAATCCTTTCAAGGCTAGCACACCTTTCCTCCTCTAGAAATAGACCAAGAACAAAGCACAAGATAGCAAGAGAACCAAGAGCTAGCACATGCTTCCATCAACCAATAACCAATAAAGATAGCCACACAAGAGCAAAAGAAACAAATAGCCAAAGATAGCACAAGACCTTCCTTAGTAGCTCTCACAATGGGAGAGACAATGTTCTCAAATGATTTGAGTTTCATCTTAATTTATACAAAACTCTTAAACATAGTTTGTCCACTCAATTTAGGGTAAACCACAAGAAAAGGGGTCAACAACCCTAATATTTCCCCTTTACAAAATAATATTAAACAATTCACTCTAAATTTTACTTTTTGCACAAATGAAACCCTAAAACAAGAGGATGTCTCCCCTTTAAGGGATGTTTTGGCACTTTGAAGAAGTCGTTGAGGTAGTAGATGCATGGCTGTTGCAGTAGTTCACACACACCTAGGATTTATTTTTCCTAAGGTTTTCCCTATGTTTATTAGTCATTATCCAGTCTCCTAAAGTTTAGGGAGAATATTCCTCTAGGAGAATATTCCTCTAGGAGAATATTCTTCTAGGTGAATATTCTCTTCAATTTTCACTTCAGTTTGATCAATTGAGTGGAGTCTAGATGCTACATTGTGATTATCACCATGTAGCCTTGGTATCAACACCAAATAATTCACACTGTCCTTGGGATCATCACCATACTAGCGCATTACTCATTATTCTCTAATCTCCTCCTCACTTCACTCTGTTTCAGTCAGTTAACTGAAGACTGATAAACTAGTTAACTCAAACTAGGTGAAAGTTCACTCCCGTAACTGCCTAAGAGACTAGACTAGGTGGAATTTTACTCCCGTAACTGCTAGTGTGTGTCCAGATCACTCTAGACCATCACTATGGCGCATTAGTTACTCATGTATCCTATATCTATTGAAAATTATTCGCTCTTTGAGTGTGGAATACGATTAATGAGAATTCTTCCATTCTTTCTCTCTTGCTTCTTCTTTCTCAATTTCTCTCTGCAAATGTGTGTGGTATTTTCTAGCTAGATCTATTCTGTGTAGGTTCAACACATTTACATGGTATCAGAGTGGATGAACTGCTAAGCAAAAGCTACACCAAATTATTTTTGCAGGTACCAAAGATTGAAGAATGCAACAAAGATGGATTATTCACCGGAAATACTTCTCACACCTCATAACTATTTGGAATGGAAGCCAAATTTTTTTCTTCAGCTTAGATGTAGAGGCTTGTACCAAATAACTATGACAATGGAAGTAGAGCTTGATTCCGTCGATGAGAAAAATGACTTTCTCAATAGACAAGATATGGCCATAGGATTTATCTGCTTGTCTATTTCTCCAGAAATTCTCCACAAAGTATATGATTTATCACAAGACTCAACTCCAAAGGAATGATGGACCAGATTGGAGGTTCTATTCGGGAATAAAGAAGATTGTGAAGATTTCATGCAGGAGGTTGAACAGATAGAGCTAGAAGAGAAGCCATCAATAGATCAAACATTTTATTCTGAAGAGTCTTCTACACAAGTCTTTGCAAAAATTTGTATTCCATTAATTGAAGATGATGTCTACTCCATTTTAAATTTGTTTTCTGAATTTCATGTGAAATATATATGGCATGCATCTTAGGGGTCACATGTAGACACTTTTCCATGCACAATGCATGCATCTCAGAAGACAAAAAGGGAGCCACACACATCTGACTCAATTATGATATTTTCTGAGCAAAATTTGTAGAAACAAATTGGATATTTGAATTCCTCTCAGGAAAATATCCAATTTCAAAAAATAAATCGTCCGAAACGAAGTCCGAGAAGTGAAGTTATGATCATTTTAAAATCAACAAAATTTCAACGTTTTTTCGGAAACGACTGCACGGTTTTCAAAGTTTCATCCAAACTTTATTTGGATCTTCTTCATTACAAGAAGAGAAAGTGAATATGTGTGGACATCTCAATAGTGCATCTAATTCATCAGATGCATGCAAACATCTACATCTTCAACAAATATTCTACGAGCACAAACTTGCACAGTTGCGAGGTCTTCTTGGAGTGAAAGACACGATTTCTTAGCAACTGTTTTTTGTTCCTTCTCATTTTTTATTTTCTTTATTTTCTTTGAGGGGGCATTTTCCCATGGGGTTTTCCCTCTTTCCTCATTTATTTCAGTGTATCTTTTGTATTTGGGTACCTAACATGGCCTCTTTGCTGGGACACATTCTTTATTTTCACCATAGTGATGTTCAGGGGAGGTGTTGGAGTACTTCACACACACCTAGGATTTATTTTTCCTAAGGTTTTCAATATGTTTATTAGTCATTATCTAGTCTCCTAAATTTTAGGGAGAATATTCTCTTTAGTTTTCACTTCAGTTTGATCAGTTGAGTGGAGTTTAGATGCTACATTGCAATTGTCACCATGCAACATTGAGATCATCACCAGATAATGCACATTGTCCTTGAGATCATCACCGGAATAGTGCATTACTCATGATTCCCTGATCTCCTCCTTACTTCACTCTGTTTCAATCAGTTAACTGAAGATTGATAGACTAGTTAACTCAGACTAGGTGGAAGTTCACTCCCGTAACTGCTTGAGAGACTAGAATAGGTGGCAGTTTACTCCCGTAACTGCTTTTGTGTGTCCAGATCAATCTAGACCACCACTATGGTGCGTTAGTTACTCATGTATCCTATATATATTGTAAATTATTCACTCTTTGAGTGTGGAATACGGTTAATGATAATTCTTCCATTCTTTCTCTCTTGCTTCTTCTTTCTCAATTTCTCTCTGCAAATGTGTGTGGTATTTTCTAGCTAGGTCAATTCTGTGTAGGTTCAACACATTTACAATGGATAGGCATCCAAATTCTACTTTTCACTCATCCAAGTCCTATCTTGATGGTATTCAATCCTTCTTCCTTCAAACCACGCCACATGTCAATGAACAACATCTTCACCACCAAACCCTAGCCCCTCCAAGTGACGTCAAGCTTCCAAGTAGATGTTTTTCCTCTCCTAGGAAATTCATTTGGCATGTGAGGGATAGGTTATGTATTCCATATTATATTCCAGGACTCCAAATTCAAGCATTCATGATCCGACATGCGGGCCCTTGGTATCCAACCTATGGGCTTGAAGCCCCAAGGAAGCCCAAGCTAGGCTTGTTCTTCTAAAATTGTTCACCAACTAGGACTTGCAAAGACAAATAAGCATGCCCTCCAAAGATATTAAGTCAAAATATCATGGTGAGTAAATCAAATCAATAAATGAGCCACCTAATCATGTGCATCAAATATTACCCGGTCAATCAAGTAAGTGCTCAAAGACATTATGCAACTTGCCAAGCTTGGGTATGGGAGGGTTGACGAGGTGTCCTATTGGGTAGATTTTTCCCTAGGTCAAGGAGTGTTTCCCAAGTGAACCCTCTCTAATCCATGTGAGGTAGATGAAGTGGTCATGGATCAAGACTAATTGGGCATGGGGTTCATGACATACAATGATTTGTAGTGTCTCATTCATGGGTTCCTTTGTAGAGGGTGTGTGGCACCTTCGTTTGCGATGCACTTTTTCCAAGCCCATCTTCTTGCCATTATTTATTTATTTCATGTTTTAAGTAACGATTTGAAGGCCACTGTCCTGATGTGGTGTCTAGATAATGACATTGTTACTCAAAAATACCTCGCAGAAACGAAAAGGCTAGCTTGTGATGAGACCCCCTTTCTCTCAGTTGTGGAACTGAGACCCACTACCCTGGCTTGGTGACCAGATGGTGGTAATGTCATACCACTAAATACCCATGATCATGATAGGCCGGCTCGTGATGAGATCTCCCATCCTCTAACTAACCCCTTAAGCATTGATTATCATTTATTTTTGCAGCTCCCCCTTTTCTTATAGAGAAACATTTCATTGCTTTCTTAGGGATCCTTGGGCGAAGCATTCTGAAGGTCTATATTTAGGATTTTATTGTTTTAACCAACAACAATACCTCTGGGAATTTATCCCCTTCTTCCCATGGAATGAGGGATAACCCCTTCTTGGGTAAATACACCCTAAAATCCCAAAAGACAAGGAAATGGGGGTTTTAGGTGATGGAAAGTGGTAAGTATGGTTGGGAACGGTACAATGGATCTTCAAGGGAGTTCCTAGTAGCAAACCCATTCTAGAGGAAGACCACTTACCAGGGAACAATGTCAACCACCAAGGTGAAATGGGGAAAAAAGAATAATGTCCAAGCATATGTCATGAAATCTAAAGAAGTCTAAGATACAACAAACTCAAAATGCCTCAAATATTGAAATGACTCTCACCATAATACCTGACTTGTACCTCATGGAGCAAGGTCCAGTGAATTTTGGAAGCCAACTGGTGTGGTGGATTCCATTATGAAAATTTCGATCTCTGTGCTGGTGAGAAGGGTCTCCATCTGTGCAAGTAGATGCTACAAGCTACCTTCCTCTCAATACTCCATGTCTGCAACCTGAGGGCCTCGAGACATCACCTCCTTAGTTATCCTTAAAAGTTGGGGATAACATCTGGCTCCTACTTGGGGACATGTACTCACCATAGAGTGTATGAGAACCACATCATCTCCTGGTATACCTATGCCTACATTTTAACAAAAAACCATAAAATCTAGGGTGGTTCTATCACCCTTTGTCTATATACATCAAAAGCCAAACGAAAACTAATCTAGAAAATAAAATTTTAGCATTTTTTAAAAAATTTCTAAACTAAGCATGAGATCAATATGCAAGTAGAGAAAAATGAAAAATGAAATGCATCTAAACTAATATGAGAAATTAATATGCAAATGCAAGAAATCAAGATGACCTACCTACTTACCTAGGGCCTTAGGGCTCTGAAGATCAGGTGATGGGTGATGTCAGGTAAAGTCATTCAACCAGTGCAACCAACTGGTCATGTCATCAAAGTATCCTCCCTTGTGCTTAATCATGTAATACAACAAAGATAAGTCAAGCACATAATAATCATGAGTATAAACACACATATATTTGATCATGAAATAAAACTCATGGAGATGGGTGGGAGGGAGGAAATCCTGCTGGAATGAGAAGCCATCAACTTAATCATCCTGCTTGAAAGTGTAGACAAAAGCATGATCAATCCATCTCTGAAGAGGGATACCATATGTAGACGATGATTCGTCTTCATATTCACTCAGAAAACCACTTCTCCCTGTAGGCTGAGAAAGGATAGGAGATCCCAAGAAAACCCGTTGGTTTCCCAAACAAGGGGAAGTGGGGTAATGCACAACCTCATGTCTAGAGAAAAAATCCTCCCTCGGATTTAGGAAACATCGCTTCTTTATATTCAAATACCCACCAAAAGTCTCAATATGAAAGTACTTTCATTTGGTAGTGTGGACCTCATATTTCCCCAGGTGTCTATTAAAATCTAAGCACAACAACTATAAATATTCATAGAATAGATTTGCATCCCAAAAAGGGTACATATCAAGGGATGACCAAAGATAAAACTGCGTATGCTTCGATAAGTTATCTTTGAAGGGGAAGAACAAATCTATAACCTCATCACTAGGATTCCAAGCATCTGAATCATACATGCATGGAGACCAGTCTTCTGAAGATGACATTTCAACCCCCTCTACCTGAGAACTACCCCCAATGTCATAAATGGGATCTCCATTAATAATGAATCAAACCACATCCCATATACATCTCCTAACCTGTATGAAATCATCAATATGGTTGTGAACTATATTCGAGGGTTTTTCAATGAATTCATCAGCATCATAGGAGTTGATTACTTCTTCACAAGACTGAAGAACTTTATTTTATTCAAAAGGGAAATCAGATAACAATGCCTTGTTCAGGCCTTCTGCAAGAGAAACTTCATCAAGATCCTTTTGGTAGTTTTCTTCATTTCCAAATTCATGGAACAAACCATCATCAAAGTTTTCAAAAGGATTATAACTCATCACCTTCTCTTCTTGATGTGTAGGAGAAGTAGAGGTCTGTATGCCCTCATCAAGTGGAAGTGAAGATACTTCATCTTCATCATATGTCTCATCCGCATCTTCTTCAAGCTTTTCTTCATCCTCTTCTACAAGAAAACCTTCTATGCAAATAACGTTTTTGAGGTCTTGGAAAGTATCTTCCAAATTATGGTTAGTTGGATGATAGTGCTTGAGAAATTATTCAATGAGCTTGGGAGAAGAAGGGATGCTCTTCGGATTACATGAATGTGCAAGAAAATTCCTTTGGCTTTATTCCAGTGAATATACACAAATTTTCATTATCACATCCTCATGTAGTACATCTAAGCTCAAAGCATACTTCATATAATTGATGACATCGGTGACTGCAAGAGCTGGATCGCCATTAAATTTAGGGAATATTTCCCTCCACTACGGGGAGCAATGATTTGTATATCCATGGATATCCTGAACATCAAAGGAGGGATAAACCATATGGAATTCCCATGGAAAGTTTCGTGAGGCCATGGTTCCATTACTTAGGGTAATAACTTAATGGAGTCACTAAATGAGCTCAAGGCTCATCAAAGGATAGAAATGGATAAGGTGGAGTTTCTAGATGAACTTCAAGAAGATCTCATCGAGGGTGGAAAGGAAACGTTCCTTGGATGGAGTCGTCAGGAAAGCTAGGGAAACAGATTTGGGATAGCTTGCCAAAGTGTCGTTAGGGTTCAGAAGAGGATTCAAAATCCTCCCCGACAACAACACCAAAATATTATTGCACAAGTTGTAGGTTGGTCAAAGCCTGACCTAACCACCAAAATGTTGAAAACTAAGGGACACTATACCCAATGTCACCTCTATATAGGTCCCATGCTTCAAAGGTGACTAGATAACCCTAGGGAGGCGATCCCGGTGCCCTTGGGGGGATTGAGACAGAGGGAATGAAAGGAAGAGAAGTATCCCCCTAAACGTCAATGATGGAAGAGAAAAGTGGCTTTTATGACTCATCTTTGGGTGGTTTAAGATTTCCAAGTCTTTGGGTACCTGCAAAAGTGTTTGTACCTGCCCAAGACACAAGAAAATCCACACTTGCATATAGTATGTTAGGTGAAAAATCAAGTTAATCTTGCTATCCCTAATTTTCAACAATCTAACAGTATTATCTATCAACAATATAATGATAACAAATTCTGCAATTAAAGCTGCTACAAGTTCAGTTAAACATGCAATAGGTGAACCAACAATGACTAGTCTAGCTTGCACAAAACAATATGAAACTTGAGCAGTAAAACAAGGCTGTTATGAAACAATTCTGCAGAGATAATTTTCTTCCTTATGGATGTAAAAAATAATTCATTACAACAACAAAATTAACCAATTAAACTTGCCCAAATATTGACAAAAAAATGCGTTATAACAAGTAAAACACGGGGGCAAAGTTTTAGCTTAAGTGTAGGGTTAGTTTGTGAGTTATTAGGGTTAGAAAAGTTTATTTTTCTGCAACCTTATGGCTGTAGGGTTAGATTTATACAAACATAAAAAGTTGTTGGTAAAAGGGGACGCCTTAATGAGTCAATTTAGCTCATAACATGAGGAAGAAAGTCCAAATGCAAAAGCTTCAAGATAATGACTTTTCACGTTTCCCAAGGCAACACTTTATTTCTCCAATGCAAAAAGTGGTGACTAGTGCCTTCAATGGTTGGGTTAATGGATTCAATAAAATAATAAGCTAGAGGTAGTACCTTCCTTGGGGGTTAAACCATTTTACTCCCCAAGGCAAGTATCCCTAGCTAGGGTTTAGACTAAGAGGGTGTATGCCCCTTATACCTCTCTTAGTAAACCCTTGCTAAATCAACACTACTTAAGAAAAATTATGATGGAGGTTAAGGTAGGGGTGTATGCCCTTATACTTCCCACCTAGCTCTAGAAATATATTCTTGACTTGAAATACAAATGATAGTATAAGATTATTTTCTTACTAATTCAAGGAATAAATGCTAAGATAAACCACCATAATAGAAAGAGAAAATCCTTCCAAGGCTAGCACACCTTTCCTCCTCTAGCAATAGAACAAGAACAAAGCACAAGATAGTAGGAGAACACCTTCCAAGAGTTAGTGCATGCTTCCATCAACCAATAACCAAGAAAGATAGCCACACAAGAGAACAAGAAACAAATAGCCCAATATTGCGCAAGTCCTTTCTTAGTATCTCTCACAATGGGAGAGGCAATGTTCTCAAATGATTTGAGTTTGATCTCAATTTATACAAAACTCTTAAACATAGTTTGTACACATAACTTAGAGTAAACCACAAGAAAATGGGTCAAAACCCCCAATATTTCCCCTTTACAAAATAATATTAAACAATTCACTCGAAATTTATATTTTGCACAAATGAAACCCTAAAACAAGAGGACGTCTCTCCTTTAAGGGACATCTTGGCACTTTGAAGAAGTCGTTGGGGTAGTATATGCATGGCTAGGCCTCCAAAGGCCACTTTTCACTTATCCAAGTCCTCTCTTGATGGTATTCAATCCTTCTTCCTTCAAAACATGTGACATGTCATTGAACAACATCTTCACCACCAAACCCTAGCCCCTCCAGGTGACGTCAAGATTCCAGGGAGACATTTTTCCTCTCCTAGGAAATTTGTTTGGCATGTGAGGGCTAGATTATGTCTTCCAAGTCGTCTTCCAAGCCTCCAAATTCAAGTCTTCATTATTCAACATGTGGGCCCTTAGTATCCAACCTGTGGGCTTGAAGCCACAATGAAGCCCAAGCTAGGATTGTTCTTCCAAAAATGTCCACCAACTAGGTCCTGGAAAGACAGATATGCACACCTTCCAAAGATCCCAAGCCAAAATATCATGGTGAGTAAATAAAATCAATAAATGAGCCACCTAAGCATGTTCATCAAATATTACCTGGTCAAACGAGTAAGTGTTCAAAGACATTATGCAACTTGTCAAGCTTGGGTATGGAAGCGTTGACAAGGTGTCCTATTGGGTAGATTTTTCCGTAGGTCAAGGAGTGTTTCCCAAGAGAACCCTCTCTAAACCATGTGAGGCAGATGAAGTGGTCATGGATAAAAACTCACTAGGCATGGGGTTCATGACATACAAGGGGTTGTAGTGTCTTATTCATGGGTGCCTTTGTAGAGGGTGTGTGGCACCTTCGTTTGCGATTCACTTTTTCGAAGCCCGTATTCTTGCCATTCTTTATTTCTTTCATGTTTTAAGGAACGAGTTGAAGGCCACTGTCCCGACGTGGTGTTCAGATAATGACAATGACACTCACAAATACCTTGTGGAAATGAAAAGGCTGACTCGTGATGAGACCCCTTATCTCTTAGTTGTGTAACTGAGAGCCACTACCCTGGCTTGGTGACCAGATGATGGTAATGTCATACCGCTAAATACCCATGATCATGATAGGCCGGCTTGTTATGAGACCTCCCATACTACAACTAACCCATTAAGAATTGATTATCATTTATTTTTGCATGCCCCCCTGTTCTTATAGAGAAGTGTTTCATTGCTTTCTCGGGGATCCTTGGGGGAAGCATTTAGAAGGTCTATATTTAGGATTTTATCCTTTTAACCAACAACAATCCCTCTGGGCCTTTAGACCCTTCTTCCCATGGAATGAGGGACAACCCCTTCTTGGGTCAATACACCCTAAAATCCAAAGAGACAAGGAAATGGGGGTTTTAGGTGATGGAACGTGGTAAGTATGGTTGGGAATGGTATGATGGCTCTTCAAGGGAGTTCCTAGTAGGAAACCCATTCCTGAGGAAGACCACTTACTAGGGCACAATGTCAACCACCAAGGTGAAACGAGGAAAAATCATAATGTCCAAGCATATGTCATGAAATCTAAAGAAGTCTAAGATACAACATACTCAAAATGCCTCAAATATTGAAATGAAACTCACGATAATACTTGACTTGTACCACATGGAGAAAGGCCTGGTGCATTTAAGAAGACAACTGGTGTGGTGGATGCCATTCTGAAAATTCTAACCTCTGTGGTGGTGAGAAGGGTCTCCATCTGTGCAAGTGGATGCTACAAGATGCCTGCCTCTCGATACTGCATGTTTGCAACTTGAGGGCCTTGAGACACCACCTCCTTAGTTGTCCCTAAAGGTTGGGGATAACAAGTCCTATAGGCTTGTGGGATGTGATTCACGGAAAAGTATTAATGGCATGTAACTTGACATTTCATGGGAAAAATCCTGATAGGCTTGGGGGTTATGGCTCGAAGAAATTTTTTAATGACAACTAACTTGACGTTCCGTGGGAAAAAGTCTATATGGAAAATCCTGATAGGCTTATGGGTTGTGGGTCGCGTAAAATATTAAGGACACGTTAACTTGACACTCCATAGGGAAAAGTATGTGAATTTGAACTTGATAGGCTTGTGGGCTGTGAGTCTCAAAAAATATTGATGGCATGTTAAATCGACACACTACGGGGAAAATCCCATGAAGATGTTCCCGATAGGATTGCAGGCTACAAGAAAACCTTATACAATGTTAATTTGACATTTCGATGGGAAGAGTCTACAAAGGAGAGCCTGGCAAGATTGCAGAAGGTTTGGTCGATGGTCGATAGAGGAGAACAATGGATGATGACATGGATGAATCAAGGGATGAAACATGGAATCAACAAACATGTGTAGGTCAGATTAACAAATTGTTAAAATAGTGAATCAGTGAAATTCTACGAAAATTTTCAGCTTTTGAATGGTCGCCAACTTGTAGAGGCAGTTTGAGGGCCTAAACAACATTTTTCAGGTAGTCGAAATTGAGAGAATTGTGTGTACTAGTCGTGCACAAAGTCTCCACTGCTAGAATGAAAGAACTTGGTAAGAGATTTCCAATGAGCTATTCTGGGCACAAAACGAAGCTATGATGTTGAAGTTATAGTAGAAACAATACAAGGTATAAATTAGATACCAATTTACTTTCAGAGGGCATAAATCCTTTCTCAGAAATCAGCCTGAGGTACATGAAAAATATGTTGAAATCCCATAGAGCATAGAGGACAACCATGGAATCATAATTGTAATTTGGGCATCTGAAAATTGTACAGGATGGGAGAAAAGAAACCTGTAGTAGTAAGGGGAAAAAATGGGAAAAAAGTCTAAACTTCTGTAGACCATAACTATCATCTCAGAGCTCAGACTTGGGTGAATGAGAAATCAATGGAAAGGCCTTGAGGAGAAGCCATATATTAGCCCATAATTTTTAATTGAGCACTACAATTTCTCATAAATTAAAAATAAAGAATTTATAATAGTAAAAACAAAGCAATGAGTGGAAATTGCAAGTTGAGAAGGTTGTAACTTTTCTCTTAGAACTTAGAATGAGGCACGAGTAAAACCATTGGAGAGATGTTTAAGAGATGATTGTGTCTAAAGAATCAATAGTTGGATTATTGATTTTTTTTTCTTCATAAATTGAAATGAAGAATGGCTTGTGACCTAATTAATAAAGTATTTTGTAATGCGACTATTCCTAACAACAATTCTTGTATGCACATTTTCTTGCAGAGTTAGAGGTACATAGGGGCAGATTTAGTTCCTATATGAGAAGTAGAGATATGGAGGATTCTCAAGGGTTTTATATCCATGAGGATGATATCAAAGAGTTACATGTCAACATGGGAAATGATGAGACTGAGTGTAATTGAAGAAGAAGGAAAGTTGACATTGTGGAACTAGCTGAAACTATGAGAGGCCTACAAAGAGAAGTGCAGAGCTATAGAGAAGATAAAAACAAGATGATGAAATCTCATGACGAGCTACTACGAAGTATGAATATGTTTCATAGACAAGTCAACAAGGATTCTTTTTCAAAGCAAACAACTAGTGCTAAACAAGTGGAAACATCTAGATCCCATGGTAGAAGGGATGATCACAGGGATGACAAATAATCAAGGAGCATGAGCATTGATCATCATTCATTGGGGAAATGGACTAGAAAAACTCATGCATTTTTAGGGCTAGAGAGTAGCCTAAGTGTATCCCTTGTCAGAATGCATATAAGAAGATATAAGTTATAAATTTTACAAGGTGGGTTTAGGAAGTGCAAGCCACCAACTTTTGATGGAGAGCATAGAAATGGAGAAGAGGATGGAGCTTGGATTTTGGGAATGAGGAGATATTTCCAGTTGCATGATTACCCATCAAATGTAGACACCAATATTGCAACCTACCATATTCAAGGAAAAACAACCATGTGGTGGGATCAGCTTAAGCAACCCAAGCACCTTGAGAAGAAGAAGGTCTCATGGAGATATATCAAGGGATATTTCCAGCGGAAATATTTGTCAGAGAATTATTATGATAAGAAGATGAAATAGTTATTTGAACTCAAATTAGGAAGCATGACAATGGAGGAATGTGAGAGGAGATTAATTGAATTGCTTAAGTATGTTGGCTTTATAAAGGATGAGAATATTAAAATCCAAAGGTTTATGAGTGGGCTACCTACTTTCTACAATGACAAAATACATTATAATAACCCTAGGACTTTGGAGGAGGCCACAAGGAAGGAAAACCACCTTTATTAGCAGAGTTGAGGGAGGCCCACTTTCCAAAAATTTCGGAATGACAATATGAAGGGTAAGATGGAACAAAGGAAGAAAGGTTTTAAACCACCTTTTTACATGAACAAATGTCAAGAATATCAAGAAGGAAATTTAGGCCAGGATGGCATATGTTTTTGGGAAAAGGCCAAGACAACAACCCATGAAATGCTGGGGATGTGAGGGGGACCACTTGTATAGGGATTTCCCTCACAAAGGAGAAAGAATGAGAATTGTTCACAATATTCAGGAAACTGATATAGTTGAAGACATGGGAAGAAGCATGCCAATGATTTATGCGGTGTTGGACAACAAGAAAACAAAATACCATTTCCCCATGATTGACTAGAATATAAGATTGATAACCAAACCATAGAAATTTTAATTGATTTTGGAGCTAGCCATAGTTACATAGATCCTAACCTTGCTGAAATATTTCACTTGAATATAATCAAGGACGAGAAATCTTGGTTGGTTCAGCTAGCCATAGGGGCTAAGAGAAGAATCAATGAGCTGGTTAAACATTTTCCAATATACATGAATTGACTCTGTTAGCGATATTTCTTGTAAGGGGGGGTTAGAATGAAAAAAGGATGGGTTAAAAACCCACTTGTCCTAAGTTCGGGGTGATAATGCACCCATGATTAAATGAAAACCAAGTCTGGACGGTAGGGATCACAGCACCCGGATCAACGACGCAGGTGGGATTCCGGACCCCCCCCGCCTTTCTACCTTTAAGCGGAGGGGGGGGGGTCCAGAATCCGGGGCGCACCTCTTCGACGGTCAAGATCAATGCACCCGGATCAATGACGCGCGAGGAGATTCCGGACCCCCCCCGCC
>ML780388.1:746156-756188 GCA_009831015.1 Picea engelmannii
CCCCCCCCGCCTTTTCTCTTACACCTCATCGCTTCTTTCCTTCCCCGCGCAGTTTTGTCCCCATCACTCCGTTGCTGTGCCCATCTTCCGCGCTGGCTTCCATGCCTATTCTTCAAGCCATTCATCTATTCCAGGTGGCAGCGCGGGAGGCCCTCCACGTCCCGAAGGTGCTGAATTGGCCGGGCCATCCTCAATCCCGATGAAGTAGTTATTGAAGTGGTTGGTGGTGGTTAGGCATTGCCTCCGCCATAATGGGAAAGCACGGCAATGAATTAAAGGCACGTTGATTCGCCGTTGGAACTGTCAAAGAGTTAGATTGCGTCTGACATAAGTTGCACGATCTCTCAGAGGTTGACTGTTAGAAAGCCATGCAGACGCAAAGCCTTCAATGCAGTGTCTTGATTTCGCTGCTGTTGTTCTGAGTATATGAAGGCATTTTCGCCATTTTTGTATCGATCGATGGTAGAGCTAAGCTCCCGACTGTAAAGTTTCAACAGACATCCTGGTTCTCTGGGTTGTGTATTTGTGTTTGAGATTTCTTGTTTTATGAAAAACAGTTCTCCTTTTCCATCTATGTTTTCTTCTAATATCAGAGAGTTCATGATCAAATGATTCGTGTGGATTGTTGCAGTGATGTTATGATAAAGGATTTGTTGTGGCATTATTGTATTCTTTGGTCTTTTGTGTTTGAATGTAAGAGGATCTTGCGTTCGAATGCTTTCTCCTTCAGTCTGTTACAAACCTGATGTTTATGATAGACCTTCGCACTTTTCTCATGCAAGTCTTCCCCCTACTCACCCTTACTACAACTCACTGTTTGAAGTTTATCTAAGACCTCACTCACCCGTGCATGCCTGGCCTAGTTTCTGAGTTGAGACGACTGTTCTGAGTTTGCTTCCATTTGATCACCCCTTTTAAACAAATTGTGACATTAAACTGATGGGTGTCAGGGTCTACTCCTGCAAGCAATCCAGGAGTGACTTCTGACGCTAACAGACTCAACACAAAAGCGGATTTGAACATCATACCACTAGGGTAATATGTTTGACTGATTGGTTTGGATTAGATGGAAAAGAACCCTGCTGTCCTATGCTGCTACAACAAGACAATAACCTATATTGAAGAGGAAGGGAAGAAAGGAAATGTTTAAGGTATCCCATGGATTGTAGCTATTAGAGAGATTTCAACAATACAGTTGGAGAAGAGTTTCAGGAAGGGATGTCATATTTTTGTAGCCCATAATGAAGAGACAACCAAAGATAAAATGTCAAAGTTTTGAATACCATCCGGTCTTGAAATATTTTGAGGATGTATTTTTGGGAGATTATAGGGTTTCCACCAAAGAGAGACAATGCTTTCTCCATTGATTTGGTGCTAGGAGCTTCCCCAATGTCCAAGACTCCTTATAGGATGGGCACACCTGAGTTGAAGGAGCTATAGATGCATCTTGAAGAACTGTTAAAGAATGGATATATATGCCTAAGTGTGTCACCGTGGGGTGCCCCAGTCTCTTTGTGAAAAAGAAGGATGGAACCTTAATGTTTTGCATTGATTTCAGATAGTTGAAAAAGGTCACCATAAAGAACACACATCTTTTTCCAAGGATTTATGATCTATTTGATCAGATGAAGGGTGCAAGAATATTTTCCAAGATTGACTTGAGGGAAATCTATCATAAAGTAAGAATAAAGGATTAAAATATCAAGAAGACAACATTCAGGACAAGGTATGGACATTACGAGTTTATGGTGGTGCCATTTGGGCTATCAAATGCACTAGCTATTTTCATGTCTTTGATGAATGGAGTGTTCAGGAAGTACCTTGACAAGCTTGTAATTGTTTTATTATATGATATAGTCATCTACTCAAAGAAAGAGGAGGAACATGAACAACATTTAAGGATGATGATACAAGTTTTGAGAGAGCATCAATTGTATGCCAAGTTAAGTAAGAGAATCTTTTATCAAGGAAGATTCATTGCTTGGGTTATATTATTTCAGCAGATGGGATAATGATTGATCTTGAGAAGATAGAGGCTATTAAAGGATGGTCAACACTGAGAAATGTTATAGAAGTCAGATCATTTATGGGACTTGCAGGTTATTACTGAAGATTCATAATTTTCTTTTCAAAGATTGCAAGCTTAATTAATTCTTTGCAAAAGCAGGGAGTGAAATTTGAGTGAAATTGCAAATTTGAAGAGAGTTTTCAACAACTGAATAAAATTTTAACAAGTGTGCCAATCTTGAATATTGCAGACCTAGATGAAGATATTGTTGTGTGCACTGATGCATGCAAGAAATAGTTTGGTGGAGTCCTCACACAAAATGAACATGTGGCATGTTATGAGTCAAGAAAAGTGAAAGAACATGGGAGGAATTATGTCACATATGATTTATAAGTGACATGCATTATTTACGCATTGAAAATATGGAGACATTATCTCATGGGAATAAATTTTGAACTAAGAACAAACCATTGTGGTTTGAAACATCTGTTTGGACAATGAACACTAAATGCCAGAAAAAATAGATGGATGGAATTCCTCAATGAGTATGCATTCAATATAAATCATATCAAGGGAAAATATAACCAAGCGGCTGCTGCACTCAATAGGAGAGTGCACAAAATGCACGCTACAACCATTATCATGTACAAGTCTAATTTAAAAGACATAATTTTAGAGACTGCAAATTCAAATCAACACTATTTGCAAATAAAATAAAATTTACAACAAGATTTTTCTCATCATAAATTTAAATATTTTGAGTTGAAAGAAGATGAAGTCCTCATGTACAAAGGAAATGTATATGTGCCAAACTCCAGAGAGATGAAAAATATAGTGTTGCAAGAAATGCACAATGTGCCATATGTTGGGCACCCAAGATATCATAAATCAATTGCAACTGTAAGAATCCAATACTTTTGGTTGGGAATGAAGAAATATGTGGCCGATTACATAGTCAAATGTCTAGAATGTTAAAAGGTAAAAGCTGAGCATAAACATCTAGCTAGGTTGCTACAACAAATTCCCATTCTGAGTGGAAATGAGAAGTTGTTACAGTGGATTTTGTTACGATAATGTCTTAAACAATAAAGTAACATTATTCCATCATGGTAGTGGTGGATAAATTAACTAAGGCTATGCATTTTATTCTAGTGAAGAAAACTCACAAGGAAACCAACATTGTAGAAATTTACATGAACAAAATTGCCAAGCTACATGGAGTGCCCAAAGAAATTGTTTCAGACAAAGATCTCAAGTTCACATCAAATTTATGGAAGGGGTTGTTTAAAGGATTTGGGACACATTTAAATTTCAATACAACATATCACCCAGAGTTAGATGGGAAAACATAGAGAACTGACAGGATAATTGAAGGCATGCCAATAATGTATGTAATGGACCAACCATCCAAGTGGGAAGACTATATCAATTTAGTCGATTTTTCTTAAAATAATGGGTAACATACATCATTGAAGATGAGCCCATTTGAGGCCTTGTATGGAAAAAAATGAAACACACTAGTGAGACGGGATAACCTAGCAGACAAAACAATTATTGGGACAAATTCATTAAAGGAAATGGAAGAGAAGATGATAAAAATCAAGCAGAATTTAAAAGTTTCCCAAGACAATAAAAACAATTATGCAGAAAATAACATGACATACACATATTTTAAAGTGGTTTAGCATGTATTTTTAAAAATAAAAGCGAAAATAAGTTTGCTAAGATTGGGAAGCTGCCCAAAGTTGGCAACGAGATATTGTGGGCCTTTTGAAGTCTTGGAGAAGATAGGCCCAATTGCATACATGCTAGCATTTCCTGCATCCATGAGAGTTCATAATGTATGTAATGTGTATCTATTGAAGAAATATGTGCCTAACCCTAACCATATAATTGATTGGAATGTGATCCAAGTGGAGGAATGTGATCCAAGTGGAACACAAAGGAGGCTTCCGGGTGGAACTAGTGTGCATCTTGGACTGGAAGATAAAAGTTTTCAGGAAAAAATCTATTGACTTGGTAAAGGTACAATGGTAATGCTACAATATTGAATATTCTACGTGGGAGAACGAAGAGAACATGCGGGAGGAATACTTATAATTTTTTGTCAATTTTGAAGAAAATGAAATATAAGAATGTAAGACTCCATTTTGGGTAGCTAGAGTTCACGAAACCACATTTTGGAGCTTCTTAGCCAATTTAAGCTTGTAATCCCTGATAAAAGAATGGTACAGCCCGAGGAACTGCGTGCAGAGAAGGGGGTACATTCCTTGGGTCATTAAGGTTGAGTGGAACAAGAGATTATGGTTGGAACTGCTGTTGGAGTTGAAAAAATTGCAAAAAAATGATTTTTTAGTATTATGATGTAAAATTTGTACGTGTATTGGCATGGTACCGTGCATAGAGAACGATGCAAAATTTTAGGGGAGGGGGAATCTAACATCCCTACTATAATCCCTGATTTAATAATGTATAATGTAGATACAATATGTGGCTGTGGGCCAAGCATGTATTATGTGAACTTGTATATCCAAATTTTATAAATAAAAATGTGATGTTAGCTGCAGATGGACATGGACAAAGATATGGGGGATGTGTTATCCACATGAGAGGAGGGTTGTAAGGGGGTCTTATTCACTTATTTTAAATCCCAAATATTTTTCTTGATTTTAATTTTTTGAGTGAACCTTCTAATTATTCCCTTGAGTGTAGAAGAGCCCAATCACTGAATACAAGTAAGAGGGTGGGTGTGAATTATCACATCCCATAGTTATTGGGAGCATGGGGCCAAAGTAAAATCATATTAAGGAAGAGTGTGAGTTAAGCAAGGAGAAACAAGGAGAGGAAATTCATATGGGATAGCAGGGTAGTGGACATAGGAAGATTTTGGCGGACACCAAAGAGTAGAGTGCTAGATCTTGGAGGCTACAATGGTGGATATGTTAGAAAATATTTGGAGTTGTTGAAGGATGAAGATGAAAGATGTTACGCTTGTAGAAGAGGTAGGTTGTCAGACCTGTAGAGTGAACTACTCATGTGAGAGTTTTCAATGGAGCAACAAGCTTGATGTTGTTAATGTTTCCTGGTAGTTGACATCCTTGGAGTCCCCAACAAATATATTCCTAGATAACCTGTGTTGGGAGCCCTAATAAAAGAGTGGTACAACCTGAGGGATTGCTTTTAGAGAAGGGGGGTAAATTACTTGGGCTAGGCAGGTTGAGAGGAAGAGATTTGGAGGAGTTGGGATACTTGTAGGAAAAATTAACTGGTTGAGGGAATATTGAGCTGTGAGTGGACTGTGAAAAGACACCCTCATTTATGGAATCCTATCCCCATCTTGGGGGTGAATTTCTTTTGATATTTGGAACAACAAGTCTATGTTTGGGTGGAATGTTCGTCCCCTACAACTGGCTGCACAATTGTTATAAAAATATAAGTGTTTTTATCTTGTATTTGAGTTATATTATGGGTTTATATTATTGTGCATAAAATTTGTGTTTGAAATGGTTTACATGTTGTTGTATGGGATTATATTAGCTACATTCACGTTCTGAATAATTGGTGCTAAACGTATGGGCATTTTTAACATGATGCTTGGTATCAAAATTTTTATTATGGGTTTAGTATGGGGACATTAAACTTAGAGACCTTATCTTGAGGATCATATTAGGTTTCTTGTGAACCTAGTCCACTTTTTATTGTTGGCATTCCTCCCCTATATTATATAAAGGGATGCAAGACTTTAGTTGGAGAATTCATGCAATATGGATGTGAGATTTCATTAAATCATTGTATCTTGAAGATGAACTTGTCTTTATGTAGGGGAGGAAGGTGCAAGGATTTGTGTGAGGAAAAAACTAGTGGAGACTTGAAGTGTTATGGTTTGTGTCCTTTTCTGAGGAGGACATGGGGTTTATGGCAAAGAAACCCTGGAGGAGACTTGTAGTGCTTTGTTTGGAGATCTTGTGTGAGGCACGCTTGCTGAAAGATAAAGGGTGGACGTGTTGGTGTTAATGCTAGCTTGTTGTGGAGCCCTTGATGTGGCTATATAGATTGGTGGGATTCCTTACTGGATGTTTGTGTTGTTGGTTAGGGTTTTTAATTCATGGTGGATGCCCTAGCTAGGGTTTGGAGGCATTGGAGGATCTTAGCTTGTGATAAGCTTGAAGAAGTACCTTGTATGAGCTTGTGATAAGCTGTTGGTATGTACTTGTAACTTCATTCTTACACACACACACACACACACATATGAAGTTTAATTTTCTGTCGAAACTTTGTGTACTTATATATTTGATTTTCAATGTATTCTCATAGTGAATGAGTAGTTCCTAGGGTGCTTGGTATGCTGATTTATCATGAACAATTATGATATTTTGTTGAGTGATTTGAGAAGTATATAGAGGTTAATAATACTAATTTTTTGATGTAAAAAATATGTTGTTAATAGGCTATTTTTAGATCTATTATATGTTGGGGCTTGTGCCCTAAGGGATGGAAACATAGTTCCCTTGAAGTAAAATTGTTTGGTATTTATTTGCTTGGTTTTACTTATGTATTTGGTTGGATATAAGTGAAATACATACTACAGTAATTTATATTTCAGATTTATCCCTAAGGCTAAACAGGAAATATATCTTGGGAACCTCAAGGTACATGTGAAATTTATGGATTTTCTTTAAGAAAAAATACCACAAAATTTTCACAATGTTGCTCTGCTTTGACAACCCAATGGAAATGTATGTTCTATTAGTGGGTTCCATTTGTTTTAGTGTCAATGATCATGTGGAATGTATTTTTATCAATACTGTCAGGGTTGATTTCTATAGGGGTGAAGTACTCTACACCTTTGAGATGTCCAACTAAGGTAGAAATAATGGCCAAAACAACTCTACATTAAATACATGGTGTATGCCAAGGAAATGTGGAATACTCAATTCAAAATCAATCTCACCTATGACATTGGTGATGGTGTAAGGCCCATATTGGAGTAGCTTGAGATTCTTGTAGGGGCTTGCGAGTTTCTCTTTCTACAATGAAACCATACCTTATCACCCACCTTAAACTTGTGAAAATTGATGCTGATCATGTTGTTTCTTTTACTTGGCATTGGCTTTCTGCAAACTACCATGAACTTGTTGGATGTGTCAGATCCATTCAATAATTTTGGTTGCTTTATTTTCCTTGGTTTGAGCATGGGAGGTTGCTTCCTATGTAGATGCAATAGGAAGAGCTATGCCAATTGGGGCCAATGGCTAGAACCCTAGGCACACTTGAAAATGGTTGTGGTGAATATAATTATGAATGGCTCTATTGTATTTATGATGGAAATAAGGGATATTTTCATCCCATGTACATGGATACTTGGATTTGTACCTTGTAAGTATACGCACAATCCTCTTGTTGACTACATCTATATATCCATTGGTTTGGAGGTGGAAGATGGTTGATTTGGTCATCTTGGTGTCCATTATTGGCCCTACATTAGACCATAAAGTATTGAGGATGTTGTGGTCCCTATGTGAAACAATGCTTAGTGGTAGCCCAAAATGAACCCAAATGTGCTTGAAGAAGATCTTAACATTGGATTCAACTGTGATACTCTTCTCGCAATGTGCCAAAATGACAAGCTCATAAAATTGATGAATAACCATTGATACACAATAGTTACCATGCTTGAAGAAAGTTAGGTCTGACATATAAGTCATGTACACTGACTCCGAAGGATTATCTAGAGTAGGTTAAGGAGTGTATGGTCCCTACTTCTTCATGGTAGGTTTAATGATGACATAGGTGATGCAAAATCACATATACTTGCTAATGTCTAGTTGGAGCTTTAGCTAGGAGAAGTACTTCTACAATAATACCACTATTTTCTCCATGCCAAAGTTCCCTACCATTCAACTATATTGCTTCTCACAAATGAAATTTTCATGTTCACCTAAAGGAACATAGAGAAGGCCCATATGGCATAAAATTTCATTTTGGAGATGAAAGTATGAAGATGATTTACCTATGCCCAATGTCTGATATGTGGTCATGAAGTTAGGATCATTGTCATACAATTATAACAACTTTGAAGTCTTGTCTTCACAATATATAAGCAATATGTTTAGTGTCACAATTGGAGGTTGGTTGAGGTAGTGTACACCTCGATTTGTGCTACTCTTTTTGTACTTGAAGTTCAAGTGGAATTGTTGAAGTTATGTGGATGGCCTATAATGAAGGTCATTATGTAATTTTTTTTGTGTTTGCATGAATTGCAGGGGCTTGTGGTTGGTGAGGATGATCATTTCTTTTCCTAGACTATAATTCTTCCACTATCGACATGCTTGTGCAATGGAAAGAATTTTCTTGTCATAGGTGGGGTACTTGCGAGCTGCATTGGAGAGTGTTTTATTGTGATAGGCCACTAGATGTCCATGCTGAGTAAGAAGAACATCCACACCATAATCTAGAGCATTTGCCTCAATATTGAGTGACTGTTGCAAGTTTGGTAGAATGCGGATTGGTGTCGAGTGGAGGGGGAATTTTAGAATCTTGAATTCTATCTATTGTGCCTCGACCTAAACAAATTTGACTTTGGCTCCACCCTTTGTAACTTTGTTGAGGGGCCAAGACACATGAGAGAACCCCAACATTAACTTGTAGTAGAAGTTAGTGAGGCCCTATGAATCACTCTTTCTGCAAGTGAAACCATACCTTATCACCAACTTGAAACTTGTGTGAGTCTCGATGCTAATCATGTCACTTCTTATACATGGTGTTATCGTTCTGTGAAATATCATGAACTTCTTATTGGATGTGTTGGATCTGTTCAATAAATGTGGTTTCTATGTCTACCTTAGTTTGAGCATGGGAGGGTGCTTCCTATGTAGATGAAATAGGCAAAGCTACATTAATTGGGGCCCATGGCTGGAACCCTAGGGACACTTGAAAAATACCATGGAAAATAGAATTGTGAAAGAATTTGTTGTAGTTATGATGAAAAAATGGAAAGTTTTCATTGCATGTACATGGATGTTTGGAGTTGTATATCTTGAGAATACAAACAATTATCCTATTGACTACATTTTTCTATCCATTGGTTTGGAAGTGGAAGGAAATGGATTTGGTCAACTTGGTCATCAACCACATGCTAGATAAGAAATTACCAAGAAAATTTTTGTCCATATTTTAAAAAATGGTGTGTGGCAGTCGAAAATGAACCCAAAAGTTCTCGAAGAAGAGTTGAGTAGAGAATCTATTATGATACTCTTATTGCAGGGTCCCAAAATGGTCGTCTTAGAGAATCAATCAACAACCACATATATTAATTGCTACTACACTTCGTTAAGGGTAGGCCTAACATATAATACATGGAAATAGAATCCCAAGGCTTGTAACATAGTTATTGACTTGATGATAACCCTTCAAAGTTCTCTTTTTTTAAAGATCACATTTAGTGATTGTTTTTACCCTTATTTTGAAAAGTGGTGCTATTTCAGAGTTAAAATTACCACCTTTTGTAACCACAACCTTAATGACCTTGTAATATTGCCAACAAAAACCTTAAAATCAACTTTTGAATTGAAAAGTAAAAATTAAAACTTTGAAACCATGGCCTTAATAAATGGTTCCATTGTCAACAAAAACCTTAATCAACCCCCAAATTGAAAAGTGACACCAAAAACATCCTCTTTTTTTTGTTTTTTAAATTTTAAATTTTAAATTTTTTTATTCATGGTCAAATGTGCAACTTTTTTGAAACCATGGCCTTGATAACCGGTACCTCTGCGACCAAAATATTAAAACCAACCCTCGAATCGAAAAACGTGGTACTAGTAACACCCCTCCCTTTTTTGGGGGGATTAAAATGCAACAATTTTGACACCATATCCTACAATTCTAATGCTACTACAAACAAAATCATTAGAAAAAGAAAGAAGACTGGAAAGGGGAAAATAAAATAAAGTAAAGAAGAAAAAAAGAAACATAAGGGAAAACACACACACACACACACACACACACACACAATAACACACAAT
>ML780388.1:776047-792127 GCA_009831015.1 Picea engelmannii
TTTTATGTAGCTTCCTCAAGGGGTTACCTTCTAACCATCTTAAACCACTTTCCTTATTTTAGGGCTAACCCACTTCTAACCACTTGTCCACTTAGTAATTTCTCCATTAAATTTATTATTTAAACAATTTATTTTGTATCCACTTTGACTTATAGTACACTCATCACTTCACTTTATTATTTACCTTCTAACCATCTTAAACCACTTTCCTTATTTTAGGGCTAACCCACTTCTAACCACTTGTCCACTTAGTAATTTCTCCATTAACTTTATTATTTAAATAATTTATTTTGTATCCACTTTGACTTATAGTACACTAATTACTTCATTTTATTATTTAAATAATTTCTTCTTTGCAACCACTTTGACTACTTTGACCTTTTGGGGCTTCTAGATGACTCATGGGGGGTTCTCCAACTTCACATGGCCATAACTCTCCAACCGTGAGGAGTTATGTGACGTTACACATACCGTAAAAAATGGTATGAAATGTACTATCCATCTATAATATTCTTACTTTCAAATATATTAAAACTCATACCATTATACATAAAACAAACTTGGGTCCATTACCCAAACCTTTGTGCTATCATAATTCGCTACCAGACTTTCTTCAAGGGTTGACATCAATGAAAACCAACCCAAATAATCAACAACCCCTACCAATTCAAAAATGGAAATGATAAACCATCTCCATGGATTTCATCATAGGGTTACCAAAATCAACCAAACAGAATGAGACCATCATGGTAGTTGTGGACGAACTGAGTAAGAATGCTCACTTCATTTCCGTCAAGTCAACTTGCAAGGCAATATATATTGCCAGTATTTTCATGAAAGAAATATTAAGATTGCATGGGATGCCTAAAGAAATAATATCCAACCGAGATACAAAATTTACTTCAAACTTTTGGAAATATCTATTTGTTGGTTTTGAAACTAAATTGCTATTTAGTACAACCTATTGCCCTCAAGCTGATGGAAATATAGATAGAGTAAACCAAGTTCTAGAGGACATGTTAAGGATGCATGTAATGCATCATTCTAAGAAGTGAGAAGACTACCTACCACTGGTATAATTTTCCTACAACAATGGATATCAAGAGTCATTAAAGATGAGACCCTTTGAAGCCCTCTATGGTAGACAGTGCAAAATTCCAATCAGCTGGGATAACCTAGTAGATAGAATTACAATCGGGCCAAACATGATGAAATAAATGGAACGACAAGTAATTCAGATAAAACAAAACTTGAATGCGGCTTAGGATAGACATAAAAGTTATGCCGATAGAAAAAAGACTCCCAAAGAGTTCAAAACATGGGATCATGTGTATCTCTGAGTTAGACCCAGGAAAATATCCTTGAGAATGGGAGCTTGTGCCAATATGGCACCTTGGTATTGTGGACCCTTTGAAATTTTGGATAGGGTGGGGCTTGTATCATATAGGCTAGCACTTCCTCCTACAGTGAAGGCACACAATGTTTTCTATGTTTCGTTATTTAAGAAATATGTACATGATTCTAATCATATAATTGACTAGTCTGTGATTCAAGTAGAACCAGAGGGAGAATTCCTTCTAGGACCCCAATGAATAATAGACAGGAATAAAACCACACTCAGGATCATAACCATTGCACAAGTCAAGGTGCAGTGGAAACAATTTGGTCCATATTAAGCTACATGTGAAATGGAGGATGCAATGAAACATGCATACCCATTTTTGTTTACTTCTGTACATACAGAGCACATCGACTGGTAGAACATCGAGGAAAATGTTCCTTTAAGGGGGAGGGGATTGTAATACCCCTATTTCCCCCAATTTGTAAATATAACTATAACTTGCCAAAATACCGTGGAAGGATAAAGATGTGTGAATGTTGGATTTGATGAACCTTTTGTTATAAAAGGTAATATATGCATTTCTGTTATTAATTAAATGGATAGAGTTGCATAACCGTTGAAAGGGGGGTTTTCCAAGATGGACCATGATGTTAGGAGAGAGATGGAGAGGGAACCATAAATGGTTGAGATGACCCCACCAAACCAATACCTCACTGGATTTAATTGCTCAGACCCAAAACAGTCCTTTGACCCATAAATGAATTACCAGTCAGGTTGGTAGTTGGAAAATTCCTCCTCAAGAGTTAATGAGGAGATGGGGTAGAGTAACCATTTGCAAGACTTATAGACTTGACCACGATCTAGGGATTTAGACCCAAAAAATTGTGTTGAGGAAGGAAAGAAAGGAAGTAATTTCGTGGGTAGAGGCAGATCTGTGAGGAAGCAGAGTAGGGAAGACAATCTCCAGAAGAGAGAAGAGCACTTGAAACTCTCTGGTTCGAGGGATAACTGAGAAACAATCTTATTCTGGGTGCAAGAAGCTGCTGACAATGTTTTTAGTGCAAGTTGATAAACAGGGCTGACGAGTGACTATGGAAGTATTCGTGCAGACCCCTTGCTTGGTACAAAGAAAACCAGTTTCCAAGCCCCTGTGGGAGGAGACGAGTAACCTCTGTCCCTGACTATCGTGGAGCAAGAACAAAGAGCCTCTCTTAGAGAATCATGGTATAGATCGAGGGTGGGAAGTGGTAAATCCGTTCAGGAGTGGCTGTTCCTATGGTTGGGTGGAAACAAGCACCCCTTTCAACAGTCGCTTCATGATTCTGATTTTCTGCTAAGTATTTTCATATTCTATGTAATGAAATGGAAATGATGAGTAATGTGTTAAACCTTGACCCATTTACCAATTGTGAAGTAATGCGAGCCGCGGATTTGAAGGTATTTGAGAGTCCCCCTAGCCATTGGATCTATGTCGAGGTAAGTCTTGCGTTGACCACTTCGGGAGAACAAAGGTATTATAACACCTAATTCCCCGAATGCCAGAGTCACGAATTGATGTGAGCTATGGATTTGGGGAGTCTGTTAAGAGCCATCTTAACCATCTAATAAACCAGTGGAGGGACTCTCACATGGTACTTCAATGGAGCCCTTCTTCGAGAGAGAAGAGCTATCATATCACCGAAACCTCCAAATGCTGGAGCTGTGAAGTAACGGGAACTGTAGATATAAGGACCCTCCTATATCTCCCATGACTATAGATATAGATTGGGGTCAACCCAATGTTGACCACTCTGGGAGATAGGAGGAAGTTACACAGCGAATCCTCCGAACATTGAAATTACGAAGTAATGAAGACTGTAGATCAAGGGATCTATGTGGACACATCTTGACCGTGAGATCTAAGGACATTGGAAGGCCATCAATCCAGAGTGACGTGGCACGCTGATGTTACCCAGGGTGACATGGACCCACGATTGACGTGCCACATGTTGCCTTGATTCATATGTTTTACAGACCCTATGTGACCATTAAAACATGACACATGTCACCCACTGTAGGGGCCATGTGTCATATTTTCCTTTCCGCTTGTCACCTTGGCACATACTTGCTCAGTCCATCTGGCGGGTGGAGTGCTCACAACCCACATGTCCTTTCCTCCACGTTTAATATGTTACCATGTGCGAGGGTGGACCCTTCGAGAGTCCGGGACTTCGAGACTCCAGAGGTTTAGGGTGTAGAGTCATAGATAAGTCGAAAGGCCTGAAGGCCAGAGCCACGCAAAGATATTTTAGGCTCCTTCAGGAGTTCGGGAATTCAGGATTTCGGAGGACAGGCATGTGAAAAGTAGAAGGGACGTTCAATGCCAAGGCACCTAACGTTGAAATTTCCTCTAGCTTATGTGTTAAATGAGTATCAAGTCCCGCTGTTGGATTGGACAATGTTTGAATTTCCACCATGGACGTATGTATTTGGAGAAGGTACGAGTGAGATAGACCCACATGGGTGCCATGTGGCCTTCAACTAATAGCATCCTAACAACTTCGGGAGACCATAACTTGAAATCAAGAGCTCATATTTGAGCTTGGTACCAGTCGTTAGAAAGCTACAGGCGAGTAGAAGAGGATGAATACCTCAGACAAAGGATTTGAGATGATTAGAGTAAGAAATTTTTTGATGCCCCATCCCTGGAAATGGTACTTAGGGGTTGGGTGTGTTACACCAAGGGAGGGTGGGATAAGGGGTGGATGAGAGTTGAGAGAGGGGGGAGGGATTTCATTTTTTACAATCGAGTCGAGTAAATTTTTTTATATATCATTTTTTTTAATTTTAATTTTTTTAAAGTTTATATATATATTAATTTTTTTTTTTGTACTTAACTTATTCATTTTTTCCTTCCCTACTTTATCCCCCCCTTTTTGGGTTTTCTTTATTTTTTTAATTATTTTGTTTGTCATAACCCCGGGATTTTAGGCTATGGTTTCAAAAATGTTTCAATTTTAGGATCCCCAAAAGGGTTGGGTGTTACATGTGGCACTTCTTTTTGATTCGATTGTTGATTTTAAGATTTTGGTTGTAGGGGTACTGGTTGTCAAGGCCATGGTTTCAAAAAATTTGTTATTTTGATCCTAGAAAAAAGGGGAGTATTGCTGTTTATGTCACTTTTCAATTCAGGGGTTGATTCTAAGGTTTTTTTTGGAAACAAGATCGATTGTTAAGGTCATGGTTTCAAAGAAGTTGTAATTCTGACCCAGGAAAAAAGAGTGCACTATTGTTGATGCTACTTTTCAATTCAATAGTTGAATTTAAGGTTTTTGTTGGCAACATTATGAGTTTGTTAATGCCATGGTTGAAAAAGGTGATAGTGTTAACCCTAGAAAAAGGGTTCTATTGGTAGCACCACTTTTTGAAATAGGGGTTAATTTTGGTGTTTTTAACCCAAAAATATGGGCTTTTAAAGCTAGAGTTTTTCATTTTGAGGTCATGGTTCTCATCAAATTGATAATTGTTGGCCCTTGACCAAGTTTTGAGGATACTTGGTCATGTTTGACCTACTTTTGGGACTTCGACATGCTATCGAAGGCAGAGCTCAAGTCGAAGCGGAGATTGCGGGATCTCGACCCCTTTTTAGGGATTTTTGGGTTTTGGGCTTATGTAACAGGTATGGGGATGTTGGCCCATGGGTTTACCCATGATTAGGCCCTTTTTGTAATGTATAAATAGAAGTCTAGGCAATGTAAGAAGGGGGTAGAGAAGGAGTGCTATGCTAAGTGCAAGAGATTCTAAGAGGCTTTGTGCGTAGTGTATGTTGAGACTTGCAGAGCTAAGTGCAAGTCATCTTTAGTGATTTGTGCACAGACTGCGTAAGGCTATGTGCTTGGAACTACTCGGGGAAGGAGGATCTGATGGAGTGTGTGCAAATCATTTTCCTATGTGGAGTAGGATTTTGAGGCTTTGTGCATGTAAGAAGATTGAAAGAAGCTAATAAAGAAGACGAAGAGTTGGTGGACGTAGCCCCAGGTTGGGAGTGAACCACGTATATCCTGTGTTGCTGTGATTTGTGCGATGTATTGATGTGTTTATGTGTTGACTTGCTGAAGTGATTTGATATAGATGAATGGTAGATAGATCTGTAGATGCTTTATGCTTAATAATGTAAATGAATGCTAGATTTGATCTGTTTCTTTATGCTAAGTGATGCTAGATGTTAGATCTGGTTGAATACTATGATGCTCTGTAATTAGGGTTTTATCTGTGAATTAGATACTGGTTAAATACTGATGAAATGTAGCTGCTAAGTGCTATGTTAAGGTGTTACAATGACAGATCTGTGTCCCAACTAAGGTTGCAAAATGGAGTCTTGCAACCACCCCTGCCTCTACCTCGAGTGAGACTTCATCTTCTTCGCAGGTGTTTCCGAAAGGGCCGGTAGTTAGGGTTTTTTTGGTGAGCTGTTGAAGCCTGGGTTTGCCCCTGTGCAAACAATAACTATGTTTTATCTAGAGTAGGTAGAGGAGTGTGTAACCCCTTCTTCTTAATGTAAGGATTTGTTGGTTGTGGAGCCTGATTATCTTTTTGATTGAGAGGTTTGTTTCAACCGTGCTTGGATCCCATTTCCTGATGGGGGGGTGTGGGGGGAATTCCCCCCCCACTATTGTCATCTGGGGGGTCCAAGGGGGGTGGAGAAAATTAATGGAGCCCCCCTAAAACATGGGATTCATGGGAAATGCCCCTGAAGAGAAATTTTGGGAAAATTTTTGTTGTAAAGTATTGTAATTTCATAGTCAATCTGGACCGTTCATTATAAGGTCGCAAATCTGACGATAGAATTTATGTTAAGGATTTTTCCCTAGAAGGAAACCCTCGTTTATGTATGAGGGAATTGTATTGCGGATGTGTGTGGTAGCGAATATTTTATTCTGAGAGAGGAGAATATGAGAGAAAGACGAGGAAGTTACAATGGGTGTGATGTAGGTTGTATCCCTCTATTTGTTGGATAATAATAAAGGAAGGACCTGGAAATTTCTATGGTGGACGTAGCCTACACTGGCGAACCACATATATATGTGTCTGTATTGTATTGTGTATCTTTTGTGTTTTATTTCCACATTTATTTTATTTTACTGCTCCACGATCCAGTTTTTCTAACAACTAGTATCAAAGAAAAAGGTAACTCACAAGAAAAGAGGGTTCTTGGTTCGAGTGGGAGCAATGGCGGAATATGGAAAGTTTAGGGTTGAGAAATTTAATGACCAAAAATACCAATTATGGAAGATGAAGATGGTAGGTTATTTATACCAAAAGTATATTTACCTACCATTGGATGGAAAAACAAAAAATTAGGCAAGTATGATAGATGCAGAATGGGAGATTCTTGATAGAAAGGATCTGGGAATGATACGACTAAGCCTGGCAGCGTCGGTGGATTTCAATATTTCAAAAGAAAAGACAATGAAGGATCTGATGGACACATTGGATAAATTGTATGAAAAACCCTCGAAGTCCAATAAGGTATTTCTAATGAAGCGATTATTTAATATGAAGATGTCAGAAGGTGGGTCTATTGTTGACCATTTAAATGAATTTAATACGGTTACTAATAAACTAAGTTATATAAAAATGGAATTTGATGATGAGGCCAGATATATTCTAATATTGTGCTCATTTCAAGAAAGCTAGAATGGCTTGGTCACGACTGTAAGTAACTCTATCTCTAGTTCAAGCACTATGAATTTTGATGATGTTCTTGGTGTTATCCTTAGCGAGGAAATGCAACGGAAAACCACAGGTGAGACATCAGGTAATGCATTGATTGTGGAGAATAGGGGAAGATAAAATTATAGAGGAAAGGGATCAAGGAACATTAGGAAGATAAGGTCCAAATCTAGACTAGGAAATATAAAGTGCTAGAATTGTGGGAAGAAAGGACATATGAAGAAATACTACAGAGCTCTAAAGAAACAAAGAAATGGACAACAAAAGAAAAATTAGGAAGCAAATGTCATAGGTGATGTGTTACAAGTTTCTTTGATACTTTCTATAGATAATATTTTTGAGTCTTGGGTAGTATATTCAGGGGATTCATTTCATGCCACACCCCATAGGAAACATTTTCAAGATTATGTTCAAGGCGATTTTGGATAGGTTTATTTGGGTCATGATGCACCATGCAAAATTGTTTGAATGTGAAAGGTACAAATAAAGAAAAATAATGGAAACTAATGGTTGTTGAAAGAGGTGAGACATGTTCCATATCTGAGAAAAAATCTAATTTCAACAGGGGTTTGCACAAAATAAAGGTATACATTTTGATGAAATATTTTCTCATGTTGTTAAAATGACTTCAATTAGAACTATTTTAAGTCTTGTGGTAGTAGAAGATTTGCATCTTGAACAATTAGATGTAATTTTTTTTTTTCTCTATGGGGATTTGGAGGAAGAGATTTATATAAAACAACCACAGGGGTATGAGGTCAAAGGAAATGAGAATTTGGTATGTAGGTTGAAGAAGAGCTTGTATGGCCTAAAGCAAGCTCCAAGGCAATGGTATTTGAAGTTTGACAGGTTTATGACAGAACAAGGTTATAGTAGATCTTATTGTGATCACTGTGTTTATTTTAAAATGATAGAAAATGGAATCTATATTATCTTTCTATTGTATGTAGATGACATGTTTTTTGTAGGGTCTAACATGCACGATGTAAATGTACTCAAAAATAAATTATCTAATTCATTTGCGATGAAGGATTTGGGTGCTGCAAAGAAAATCCTTGGTATGAGAATAACAAGAGACATGAAAAATCACAAATTGACATTGTCTTAGGGTGAGTACATAGATAAGGTGTTGGAGAGGTTTAGAATGCAGAATGAAAAACCAATTAGTACACCTTTGGCTAGCCATTTCAAATTAACAAAGGAAACGTGTCCCAAGACACATGAGTAGATATAATACATGTTCAGGGTCCCTTATTGATCAAAAGTTGACAACTTGATGTGTGATATGGTGTGCACAAGACCATATATTGCACATGCAGTGGGAGTTGTGAGTAGGTATATGAACAATCCAGGGAAAGAACATTGGGAGACAATCAAGTGGATTCTCAGGTATTTGAGAGGTACTAGTACTCATGCATTATGTTTTGGAGGTTCATACACTATTCTACAAGGATATGCTGATTTTGATATGGTAGGTGATAAAGATAGAAGGTGGAGCACCACAGGCTATGTTTTTACTGTAGGTGGAACAACAGTAAGTTGGATTTCAAAACCACAAAATCTTGCTGCACTTTCAACAATGGAAACAAAGTATGTTGCTGCTACAAAGGCTAATAAATATATAATATGGTTACAAAGGTTTATGGAGGAATTGGGAAAGAAGTAGTAGAATAACAAGTTGTATTGTGACAATGAGAGTGCCATTCATATTGAAAATAACTCAACCTTCCATTCTAAGACTAAGCACATACATCTCATGTACCATTTCATACGATCCATCTTGGAAGATGAACATTTGAAGTTGGAAAAGATAAATACTAGAGAGAATCCCGCAGACATGTTAACAAAGGTAGTAACCGGGGAGAAACTAAGTTCCTGATCAGTTTCAATTTCAAGCATGAAGGTGAAGATGAAATTTTTTCCAGGTCCAATGTGGATCATATTCCAGTAGGTACAATATAAATGGAGTTGTTATGATCAATATACAAGTGGAATATTGTTGGTTGTGGAGCCTGATCATCTTCATTATTCAGAGGTTTGTTTTAGACATGCTTGAATCCCATTTCCTGATTGGGTGGGGGGGGGGAGATGAAAATTAATGGAGCCCCCCCTAGTGGGGGATTAAGGGGAAATGCCCACGAAACAAAATTTTGGGAAAAAATCCTTGTAAAATATTGTAATTTTGAATTCAATCTGGACCGTTCATTATAAGGTCACAGATTCAACGATAGAAGTTGTGTTAGGGATTTTTTCCCTAGAAGGCAACCCTCTTTTATATATGAAGGAATTGTATTGTGGTTGTGTGTGATAGAGAATATTGTATTCTAAGAGAGGAGACTGTGAGAGAAAGAAGAGGAAGTTACAACAAGTGTGCTATAGGTTGTATCCCTTCATTTGTTGGATAATAATAAAGGAAGGACCTGAAAATTTCTCTGGTGGACGTAGCCCACACTAGGTGAACCAAGTATATCTATGTCTCTTTTGTATTGTGTATCTTCTGTGTTTTATTTCTACATTTTTTTGATTTTATTTCTTCATGATCTTGCTTTTCTAACAGGAATAGTGATGGCACATGTAGTGCACAATCTCATGTACTCGCTTCTTGTCATATCTTTGGCTAGTAGAAGTACTTATGTAGTATTGCTAATATTTTTTTTCATATCAAAGTACCTTGTGACTTGACTATACTTTTCCTTCCAAATTATCTTCTCATGATCATGAGAAAAAACATAGAGATGACCCAAATGGCATCGAAGTCCATCATGGAGATGTAACCCTGGAATTTGTTTACATGTTTTTAGTGTTTGATATGTAAGCGTGAAGTAAGGATTGTTTTCATACAACCGAGGTCACTTGAAAGTCTTTTGTCCACAATAATTAAGCATCGTAGTTAGTGTTACAACTTAAGGTCGGTTGAGGTAGTATGCAACTTGGTTTGTGCTGCACTTATATTTTATTTTCAAGTGGAATTGTTGAAGGTATATGGACCACTTTTGATGGACATTGTTTTCCAACTTTCTCTATGTCTACATGAATTGGAGGAGCTTGTGGTCGGTGAGGTAGATCTCCTTGTCATAGACATGGTACCTAGGAATCACACTAGATAATGTCTTGCTGTAATAGGCCATCGAATTTCCATGCCAAGTGAGGACTACACATATAACATAATTTGACGCATCTGTCTCAATCTTGAACCAGTTTTGCAAGTTTAGTAGAATGAGGACTAGTGTTGAGTAGAGGCATTGCTTTAGATTCTTGAATACTTTTTTTTGTGCCTTGGCCCAAACAAACTTGGCTTTGGCTCTACCTCATCTGGATTAGGGCCAAACAATATGAGAGAAGCCCAAGATGAACCTTTGGTAGATGTTAGCGAGGTCTAGGAAGTTACATAGCTCCTTTAGTTGGATCCACATACACAACATACTCATCCATAATGTATCCCAGACATTGAATTCTTTGCATGTCGAATGAAGACTTAAAAAAATTACCAACTTGATGAGAACCCTATAGAGTTCTCGTTTTCTTAGAGGTCACATTTAGTGGTTGTTTTTACCCTCATTTCAAAACATGTCACCGTCAGTGGCACCATTTTTTTGGTGGGGGTTAAAATTACAACATTTGGTAACCATGATATTTAATATTGCTAACACAATTCATAAAATCATCTCTTGAATCGAAAAGTGGTGCTACTATTAACACTTATTTTTCTTTTTCAAAGTTAACATTACAATTGGCTTCAAATCATGGACTTAACAATTGGTACCATTGCAACCAAAATATTAAATCAACTCTTAAATTGAAAAGTGGTGCTACAAATAACACTCTTTTAGTTTTTTGAGGTTAAAATTCTAACATATTTGAAACCATAATCTTAACAACTTCTATCATTACAACCAAAATCTTAAAATCAATCCTTGAATCAAAATGTGCGAGTAATAACACCATTTTTTATTCCAAACTTAAAATTCCAACATTTTTTAAACCACTATCTAAAAAAAAATGTCATTATTATAATCTAATTTGACATACTCACAACTACTTTATGATCATTCCCTTAAATAATTTTTAAAAACTGTAAAAAAAACTTTAATTATTTAAATTTTTTTTTATTATTATTATTTAAAAAAATCTAAAATAAAAAAAATCTTATTAAAAACAACATTTTGTAAAATTACAATTTTTTTATAAAATATGAATTTAAATAAAATTAAAAAATAATATAAAATATTTTTTAAAAACAAATATATATTTTTTAAAATAATAATATTATAAATCAAATAAACATCCAAAAGTAAAATACAAACCAATTAACTTAAAACAAATTAAAAATAAAATAAAATAAAACATAAATAAATAACATAAAAATTGAAAACTATTAAAGAAGAAAAAAAAAACATTTAAAATTTATTAAAAAACATATATGTGTTACCCCTCTCCTCTTTATTGTAAATGGCTCATAAAGAGAGGGAAATGGGCAATTCTAAGAATCGCTCCCTCCCCCTTTAACACATATAAGTTTTTGAATGTATCCTTTCAATTTAAAAAAATATATATATACTTTTTATTAAAATGTTTCATTTTTTTTCGTTAAGTTTGTGTTATATATTTTTTATAATTTCACTTTTAATGTTATATTTTTACATTTATTTTTTAAATTTCATTTTTAAAATTTTTCATTTTATCTTTTAACAGGTTTTATGAAAAATTAAAGTTTTTAAAGTTTTTTAAATATATATTTTTAAAATATATTCTTTTAAAAATGTGATGGTGGAGTTGAGGTAAGTGGGATGATTTTGTTTACAATAATGATGAATTTTTAGTTCATAGCTTTAAAAATATTGTAATTTAAAGTTTATAATAAAAATGGTGCTACTACCAACACCTCTTTTTGATTCAGGGGTTGATTTTAAGATATTGTTCACAATGGTACCAATTGTTAAGATCATGGTTTCATACAAGTAATAATTTTAACCCTCCAGAAAACAAAAAGATGCTATTCACAAAATTGTTTTTTGATTCAAGGGTTGATTTCAAGATTTTGGTTACAATAGAACTGATTGTTAAGGTCATGGTTTCAAATAAGTTATAATTTTAACCTCAAAAAGACAAAGGGGTGCCATTAATAGAACCAATTTTTGATTTAGGGGTTGATTTTAAGGCTTTTGTTAGCAACATTACAAATTATGGTTGCAAAAGGTTTCCATTTTAACACCAAGAAAAAATGGTGCTACTAGTGGAATTAATTTTTAATTTAGGGGCTGACTTTAGTATTTTTGATGAAAAATATGGATTTTTAGCACTAGAGTTCTCGTTTTGAGGTAAAAGTTCTCATTAGGTTGGTAACTATGTTACTTCTCCATATTGGACTTTAACTTGTGTTTTTTCATGGTTCTCATCACTTGCTAAATGTGCTTCCAATGATCCTCTTAGGTTCTATTGAATATCATGATATCTTCTAGATATACAACCATAGAGGAATTGGTGAATGGCCACAAGATATTGTAATCTTTCACATGAATGTTTCTATAGCATTTAAGGCATGAACAACCACATGATGGTACCTTTTTTAAACTTGAACAATTTCTTACATACATTAGTTTTCTTGATTGACACCTAGTGATAGCTTGAGTTTAGATCAATATTATTGAAAAAAATGGTGCCTTTGAGTTGATTGAGAATATCATCAATCTAGGGGATTGGATATCGGTTCTTGACTTTGATTTTATTCAAGGCTTTGTAATCAATACAAAGTTTCCATGTCCCATGCTTCTTTTGAACTATCATAATTGGGCTCCTAGAAGTTGAGGATCTTGGTCAAATGTATCCCTTTTCTATTATCTCTCAAATTTAGTATTTATTTTAACAATCTCTAGAATAGAGCATATTTATACTGAGCTGTTAGGTAGAGGGGCACTCGGTGTCAAATCAATTACATTCTTTATCTCATAGTGTTGATGTATCCTTAGAGGTGAGGCGAAGATATACATATTTTTTTCCACCATCTTGTCCACTTGCTTCTACTATGTAGAGAGGCCCCTTCCAAAGTCCTTGATGGTTGTGGTGATCTTTCATTTACCTTCCAATTGAATCATGAAGAGAAAAAATATCCCAATCTAAGAGATAAACTTCTTGCATTGCTTCACTTTGATCAAAGAGACTACAATAGTAAGGGATAACTCTGGTATCCAGTAGAGATTACCTCCCAATGTAGCAATGATTGCACATGGCCTATATGAGGTTACCTCCCATTGTAAAAATGATAACACATGGTCTAGATTCATAAATGGTGTGATGCTTCCATATATATGGTTGTCCTAAAAGAGCATCACAAACTTCAAGCATGAAAATATCTATTATGACCCAGGGGGGGAATATGTAGGGATAAATGTATATGATATGACCCAAAGATGGGGAGTATATGGGATAAATGTACATGTAATGTGTAAATATATATGTAATAGAGTCGACCTAATAGTAAAGGGGCCTCATGTGCAAGTGTGAATGAGTATGTATATAAATCATGTATTCATTATTGGAGACATGTGAATGGTGATGTATGAAGGTATTTGGTTATGTGGAGGAGGTATCCTATTATTTAAGGAGTTGTTGTGTAACTTATCTATCTTAGAGTTTTTCTCCATGATCACATTCTATACATGGTGTGTACTTCTATTATTTTATGATATTTTAAGCAATTGGATCATTACATTTGGTATTAGAGCATTGATCCTAGGGTTTTGCTTCCTCAAGAAATACATCTTATCATTTTTAGCTATAAATTTTTTTTGGGGCCACTTAAGAAGGTGAACCTTCGAGTATATTTAGAAGATATATTAGAGTACCATGGTACAAATTTCAATTTCTGATTCATTGTAATGTCAAAGATACACCTTGTGGAAGATATGGTTTCTAACTAGTCCTATAACTAGTCTCAAACAGGTGTTCCGGGTAAAACAATCGTATATTCTTCATAGAGGATCCAAATTCCGCGAGACCAATTCCATTGGAAATAGTACAATTATTAGTAGTTTTTGTGTAAGTTTTAGAATCATATAGAAAATATTGGGCGTGTGGCATTCTGTACAAGTTCGTTCTCTAGAATAGGAAAAATTTCAGCAAGGTTTGAGAAAGTTACCATAACTTTCATCTGGTTCACATAATTTTGGTCAGACCTATGGCATTGTAGAGAAGATATTTCAGAGTACTATAGGTCAAATTTTCAGACTCATAGGGGCTGGAATTTCATAAATACATTAGAATTAAGGTTGGCTAGGAGGACAAACTCCAAATCATGGTTTCAAAGCTATGTTCACTTAAAACTATCATTAATTTTTATTGGAATGTCCGATTGAGCTAAATCAAAAGCCATTGGAAAGAGTAAACATATAATATTATATTGGAATGATTATAACTATTTGAGATAATTATTTCTAATATATTGAGGTTGTAAGTTGAGGTTTGGGTTATACCTCAATTAGGAATCAATGTCAATACCTACCTTTAGTGGAGATGAAGATAAAGATGAAATCAATCTCGAAGAATGGTTGAGGATAGTAAAGAATAGAGGTTTCAGTATTTTTGGGACATTTCTTGGCTTTTTGGGGGAGCTTCTAAGTAGTGGAATAAATTTGATGAAGATAGTTGATTCCACTCCACATGGGAAGAATTTGAAAAACTCTTCTTAGATAAATGGATTAGGGATACAAAATGGAGGAATTGTATAGAATTCAAGATGAGTTAAAAGGAGAAAAATAAGAGATTAAGAATAAGGGTGATGATCTACATAATATATGACCCCTTAATGAATTATTCATTAAGAAGGTTAAGAACCTAAAGCAAGAAAAGAGTAGCAAAACTAAATGGGAAACGAATGATTCAAGGGAAGAATTGAAAAGGAAATATGAAGAGGTATGTATATTATGAAACCATAATAAAAAACTATTAGATGAGGTTAGTATATTGAAAGAAGAAAAGAGGAATTGTCAAATTCAATAAGAAACAAGGATCTTGGATGGAGAATCTACCAAAAGACTTGAAGAGGAAATTGGCAAGAAGGTCAAGGATTCCCTAAATATTGATGAGGTAAAATAAAAATCACAATACAAAATTGAAGAAGGACGTTAGAATTTGATAAATAGGGTGACATTGCAACTTAAAAAGGAGAAAGAAGAAAATATTTAGGAAGGTCACCTGAAGATACTTGAAGAAGTTGAACTCCATCTAGAGGATGTACATGAAAAATATGATGGCATTATCTCCAAGGCTAGAATAATCCAAGAGCAAGCAAAGAGGATATATGATTCCATTGTCTATGAAAAGAAGATGGATGAAATGGGTGTGTAGAATGAAGAAAAATTGTATTGATCCAGGTGGATATCTGTGGCCAGCCACCTATTCCAATTGGTTCAAAACAATCTTCTGGCAATTTACTATTTTTAGTAGTTTTTTGGTTCCTAAACTTCTGGGGCCATTTTGAGGGTTTAAATGAAGTTTTTTTTGGGATAAAGAACCTTGATGATGGCCAAAGGCTTTGATTGATCTCCCAAAATGAATCTCCTTGACAATACCTTTCCAACGCACTATCGTGCGCCCCAAATAGAGGTAGTATGCTAAAGTTACGCCCCCGGGAAGTTGATACACCAAACTACTCAAAACGGGGTCCACAAAATTGTTGGATTTTCATCTTCTGGGGTTAGGGTTTTGAACTTTTCTTTATGTTAAAAATGCCTTTAGAGCCTCATTGTAATCATCTTCTTGTGAATGTGAGTAGATTTCACATCTCTTATCAGAGACAAGCTACCACCATTCTAGCGAGTCTTCCACTCTATATTTCTACAATTTTGTACATTTTTCTCATTAATAGAAATTGTGTATCAATGTATCTCTGTGTTTATGGTTATATATCTGATTAATATATGTTATATTATTGGATATATGATATAACTATGTATATTTCTTTATTATATCTCTGATCTCATTTCATGCCGAAAATAATCCTGATCAATGGTATCAGAGCAAGCTTCTCT